>APFE031455201.1:0-153218 GCA_000404065.3 Pinus taeda
AAGAAGAATCTCATCTCAGTGGCGATGTTAGAAGAAAAGGGGTATGATGTTGTTTTCAGTGAGGGAAAGGCCTTCCTACGCAGCAAGACAACTGGTGAGACCCGGAAGATAGGGGTTCGAGTGAGGAACCTTTATCAGTGGGATGTAGATGGATGTGCAGCTATGGCAGGCAAGGCAGAAGGATTGGTGAGCCGGGATGATGGCGAGTTGTGGCACAGGAGATTGGGTCACCTTCACCATGGAGCCTTGAAGATACTGCAGCAGATCACTACAGGGCTTCCTAAAGGCACACTTGCGCAGTCAGATCAGTGCAAGGGGTGTACTTTGGGGAAGTTTGTGAATGCCACCTTTCACGAGAAGGATAGTCGCGCCACGATGATCCTTGAGAGAATTCACACAGACGTGTGTGGACCTTTCTCAGTTGCTTCGACAGCAAAACACAAGTATTATGTGATTTTTGTTGATGATTTCTCTAGTAAGTGCTGGATCTTCTTCATGCAGAAGAAGAGTGAGACATATTCAAAATTCTGTGAATTCAAAGCACTGGTCGAGAAGGAGTCGGGGAAGAAGGTGAAGGCTCTTAGGAGGGATAATGGTGGTGAATACATCTCGGACGAGTTCAAGGATTTCTACAAGGCAGAAGGGATTCGAAGAGAGCTCATAGCTCCCCTTAACCCACAGCAGAATGGGGTAGCTGAGCGGAAGAACAAAACGATCGTGGGTGCTGCACGGGCAATGTTCCATGATCAGGGCCTACCCCTTCACTTGTAGGCAGAAGCATGCAATACAATAGTTTATGTGCAGAACCGTTGTCCTCATAAGATACTTGGCATGAGTACACCCGAGGAGGCTTATTCTGGTAAGAAGCCTGATCTTTCTCATTTGAGGATTTTTGGTGCTAACGTTTACATGCATGTGACGAAGGATGCCAGGAAGAAGTTGGACCAACCACAAAGGTTGGGATATTTGTGGGGTACACTGATACGCCCCACAACTATCGTGTGTATTTGCCAGACAGTGGTAAAACTATTGTGCGACGGGATATAAAATTTCAGGAGGAGAAAGCCATGAAGTGTTCGCTTGAGAGGGAGCTACACTTGCATGCAGATGAGGAGCTATTAGTTCCTAAGGATGAGCTTTAGGATGTGGATCAGCCACAGGACGAGGTTCATGGAGTGGAAGAGACCACTCATGCAGCGCCAACCATCAGAGGGTGAAAGTGCTTGACAGAAGCTGAGCGACTGGCTCAAGATGCAGAGAAAGTTGTAGGACCACCTACAACCCAAAGCAGGCAGAGACAGTCACCTGATCGGTACACTGGATACATGGCTCTTATGAGCAAGTGTGTTGTGACTGAGCCATCCTTTTTCGAGGAAGCTATGGAGGATCCCGCATGGGTAGACGCCATGGTGGAAGAGTATGATTCTATTGTCAGAAACAGTGCATGGGAGATTGTTCCTAGACCGGAAGGGAAATCTGTGGTGGGTTCGAGATGGATCTACAAAGTTAAGCAGGCAGCTGACGGGAGTGTGGAGAAATACAAGGCAAGATTTGTTTCCCGAGGCTTTTCACAGATTGAGGGGATCAATTATGAGGAGACCTTTGCACCTGTCGCAAGGTATTCTTCCATATGAATGATTCTTTCTCTCTTAGCGCAGATGGGATGGCACATTCATCAGATGGATGTGAAGACTGCGTTCCTCAATGGAGTGATTGAGGAGGAGGTGTACATTGAGCAACCCGAAGGCTTTGAAGTCTTCAGCAGCGAGTCGCATGTGTTCAGGCTCAAGAGAGGCACATCGGGATATGTTTTAAGGTACATACAGGAGGATGAGGTGAAGCTATATGGCTTCATGGATGCAGATTGGGCAGGGAGCCCAACGGACAGAAAGAACACATCAGGAGGGGTCTTCAGTATTGGATCGACAGCAGTTTCTTGGTACAGCAGGAAACAAAGATCCGTGGCACTCAGTTCAGCGGAGGCCTAGTATATGGCAGCAAGTTTGGCTGCATGCGAGGCTATATGGATGAGGAAGATCCTAGTTGGTTTGTTCAGTTCCCATTTGGATCCTACTGTGATTTACTGTGATAACCAGAGTTGCATTAAACTCTCGGCTAATCCTGTATTTCATGATAGATCTAAACATATTGACATCAGGTACCATCATATCAGAGATTGTGTGCAGCGGAGGATCATGTTACTTTCGTACATTCCAACGGAAGATCAGGATGCTGATATTCTAACGAAGGCTCTCACCAGGAGCAAATTCGAGTACCACCGAGGCAGGATAGGGGTTGCTGTAATCCATATCTTGTCGAGAGGGAGTGTTGAGATTGCAACAAGATGATGGAGCTTAGTGAAAAGAGTCGCCTTCACTAAGTGGGCCCGCAGGCTATTTTTGGCGCAAGTCTATTTTTAGACTATGTCTATTTTTAGACATATGGATCATGTCTATGGATTGCAGGTTGTTGTTATGGATGATTGATCAAGTTGGGAAAAATATATGGACTTCTATTTTTTGATGAAAGTGTGAGTGATCACAGTGTGAGTGATCAAGTCTATTTTTAGACTGGCTGTCAAAAATAGAAAAGTCAAATATTATTATCTCACAATAATATTTGGACTATAAACTTTGTCTTTTTCTCTTGGAGCACTTCAGTTCGAGCTACGGATGTGGTACATGCAGATCCCAGAAGGAAATACGTGGTTACCTATGGGATGACTAATATTTGCATGCAGGACTTCAGTTAGAACTCAAGTTAGTTGAGTTTAGTGGACTGGAGGTGCAGTGATGGAGTTGTGTTCAGTTTAGCTTTGTTAAACTGGTTGTATTTAGTCTAACTGGCAAATAGACTAGAGATGAGTTGGGTGAATTAGTTATTAATTAATCCACAAGTTATTAACTCATAATACAACTAATGAATACATCAGTTAACTCAGTTGCATGTCAGTGCATGTTCAGTTCAGCAGGGACAGGTGTTAGAGAATCAGATTGCTATCAGTTGTGACTATAGTTGTGCATCAGATCTTGCACAATCAAGGGATTGAGTATGCCAATGAGTTTACCCACGTATTTGCCCATTTTAGCTTATGCTCACGTCCACAAAGGGTGAGTGACTATTTTGAAGGCAGAAAATGAGTTTGGTGAGCCATTCTCATCAGTTCTTGAGCAGGTATTGAGCAGTGGAGGCAGGCAAGCAGTGGAAGAGATTTGGAGATCAGATCTGAGCTGTATTGTGTGTAACAGAGGTGAAGATACTTGTGAAAAGTATTATGCTGTGTAATGTTACATGACTCAATCATTAATATACAGATAGTTGGGGTTTTTAGCGAGATGCTTTCCCCGGGATACATATTGTGTTAATGTGTGAATGCTCTTGATGTTTTATTGTTATTGATGCTGCTATATTGATGATCAATGTAGAGGAGCTTATGTATTGTGTATGTTTTCCGCAATAATACATGATCAGGATAATCTCCATTGAATATGTGTTAAATTATTCAAAATTTCTACAAAAAATGTTGTGACAGATGCACTCTTAAGAAAGGATGAGGATGTGGAATCATTGTTGTGTGCCATTTCTATTATCCAACTAGATTGGATAAATGAAGGAAGGGATGAATCGAAGAATGATGAAGAAGTGTGGGCACTCATTCAAAAGTTACAACATGATCCTAGTACATCTTATACATTTAGCTGGAAAAATGATTCGTTATGGTACAAAGATCACTTTTACCTATGTAAGAAGTCCCAACTCAAACAAAAGATTCTTATGGAATTGCACACTTCTCCCTTAATAGGGAACTCAAGGTTTTTAAAAACTTACCACAGGGTTAAGAAGGAATTTCTTTGGGATGGCCTTAAACTGGATATTCAAAAGTTGGTGGCAGAATATTTGGTTTTCCAACAAAATAAAGTTGAAACAATCAAGACCTCGGGTCTATTACAACCTTTATACATTCCAAGCCAACGTTGGGAGGAGGTTTCGATGGATTTTATGATAGCTTTACCCAATTCCCAAGGAAAGAGTGTCGTCATGGTGGTAGTTGGCAGACTTACCAAGTATGCACACTTTTGTGCATTATCGCATCCATTTAAAGCCAATACAATTTCTACTGCATTTATCGAAGCAATTCAAAAGCTATATGCAAACCCAAAGATTATTGTAAGCAGCAGAGATCCCATTTTCATTGGAAATTTTTGGACATAATTATTTTCTTATCTAGGTACTCAATTATCTCATAGCTCATCTTATCATCCTTAATCTGATGGGAAAAATAAGATAGTAAACAAATGTTTGGAAGGATATCTTCGTTTCTTTGTGTCTGATAAATAGACACAATGGGTCAAATGGTTGCCTCTGGCTAAATGGTGGTTTAACACTTCCTTCCATACTACAGCAAAAATGACCCCCTTTATGGCACTTTATGGATATCATCCACCATCCATCACATGATATTTAAAAGAAAATTCTAAGGTTCAAGTAGTGGAACATCACATTGAGCATCAACAACAAGTTCAACTCTTAAAGGATAACCTCATGTTGGCGCAAAATAGAATGAAACAATACGCAGATCAACTGTTGGAAGTGGAGCCTGATTGTCTTATTTATTTAGAGGTATCACCACATTGGACCCAAGTTCGTAATGTGGCTGCAACGTCGCTCGTAAAATATACACTGTAGGGGGGGATTGGGGGCGGCACCCCCGAAGCTAAAAATAGATGTAAAATTTCCTTGTAAAATATTGTAATTTCGTAGTCAATCTAATCCATTCATTAGGCAGAGATCTGATGGTAGAAGTTATGTTTAATTTAGGTTTTTTTGCCCTAGAAGGAAAACCCTCACTATATATGAGCGAATTGTATTGCATCTATGTAGATCTGTAATATATAATTTTCTAACATCGACATCGCAATGAAAAATGTTTTGATATAGGTGACTGGGTATTCCTACGACTACAACCATATAAACAAATGTCTCTCAAGCAAGCTAAGAAGGATAATAAATTATCAACAAAGTATTTTTGTCTGTACAAGGTGTTACAAAAGATTGGTATTATGGCATACAAATTGGAGCTTCCTGCAACTTCTCGAGTGCACCCAGTTTTCCATGTTTCATGTTTAAAGAAGGTTATAGGTGACAAGCTCCTAGTTCAAACAATATTACCAGAACTTGATGAGGAATGAAAAATAATATTGGAACCTGAAGCAATCACACAAACAAGAACTTGAAAGCTACAAAATCGATCAATTTCAGGCTATCTCATCAAGTGGAAGAACTTATCTGCTGAAGATTCCACATGGGAGGATGATAATTTTATACAGAAGCATCCAGAACTACTCAAGCATTGATGACAATGCTTTTCTAAAGGAGAGGGGCATGTTAGGTCCCTATAATACTAGTGATTCCCCCATTACTATTTTTATTGTAGCCCATATTATTACTATTGTGCCCTTATTATCCCAATATTGTTATTAGTGTGCCCCATAGAAACCCACTATTGTTATTGTTGTGCCCTTATGTTATTACTGTTATGTCGGGTTTGATTATGTTGTGACCCCTTATACTCCTATGTATAGAAAGGAGGTTTATTCATTTGTATCATCTAATAATTTTTCATTTGTGTAATGTAAAGGAGGATGCCAGCTTGAAGAGGTTGAAGTATAAGGCGTTAATCTGTCTTTTCTATCTTTTTGTGAGCTGGTTTCATAATAGTTGTCCTAAGGTCAGAGAGAAAAGAAAAAAAAAACAAGGAGGGGAATTATATTGCTTTGATATCATTATTCCCCTAAATTTTAAATATTTACCCCATTGTACCTATAGTTTGTCCCTCATTAATCACCCGACCCCACCACACACTCACCCATTGCATCGTGTTTAATCCACCCACCAACTATGACTCCATCCCCGCTCACTCTACCTGATCTAATGGACCGTGTCCTCTTTCGGCCCCCCATCACCCTCCGAAGGTTAGTCACAAGGGGACTGCGAAGCTGGCACATTTTGCTCCCCTACGTGTCACACCCTCGTGAGTTCACATCCCCCACCTCTGATACCACCTACCGCTCCCTAGGCCCCCCGAAAAGCTGTATTCGATACCACAAACCGTTCACCCATTTGACCATTGGACACTCGCCACCTCACTGCGCCAAGCTGTCCCATCCACCCAATCACTTCCATTCCCATAATTGGGCAATAAATGGGTTGGGCAATTAGCCAACGAACCTATGCCAAATCAGGCCAATCCAATGGCATGATTACAAATCATGAAACCAATAGTAAGCTGATTTTGAATTTTAACTGTTATTGTGCACTTTCAGGCTTCTTTCCACTCCATTCTACCATTATCAAGAACACACCATGAAGCCGAAGTACAATAATACAGTGCAGGATTACTCATTTTCTTGCAGCAATCATCATTTCCCACTCTTGAATCTCATTTCTGTTTAAATCTATATTCTTTCTCCCTCACTAAAATCCCACTTCTTTTATCCCCTTTCTATTACAGATTTAGCACAGGACAATTTCCAGAGGAAAGCTGCAGAGAAAGCAGCGATGGCACTAAAGAATAAAGAACCAAAAGTATTCAAGCCAATGGTGCACCCACCACTGGATTTAGATCATTTACCGCTAGCCGACAGGCATTACAAGATCCACGAAACCCTCTTAACATTTGATCTGTTTAATATATATTGCTCGTGGGAGGACAAATTCGTGGAGGAAATGGATGACATAGGCCTTTCGGACACCAACCCACAATTCTATATCTTCCCTGAAACACATAGTTGACCAGAATTGATTAGGAAGTGTCATTCATGTTACAATCCACAGAAAAGAGTAGTGATGGCCCCAACAAGACATATTTTATTCATAATTGATGCTCAATCCATCATGCAAATGATGCAAGCCCCTGTTATTGAAGGAGTTGTTCCTTTTTCACATGAAGTTCTGATTGAAATGTACCAAAAGCTTGATTTCTCTAAGAGAGCTAAGAAATTAGAACTTTTCATGGCTGAGAACACACCTCTGCCAAGCAAAAACCCTCCTTATTCCTCCTCTATTTTCTCTAGCAGAACCATACATATTGCCACAATTCTTTCCTATTTACTAGGCTATTATTCTGGCCAATGCATTGATGAAGATATTATAGCTTTCCTATCTATCCCCTCAAATCAATCAAAGCCTCCCATGCATTTCAACTTCAGCCAGTTTCTAGTAGATGCACTCCATGAACAGCTGGTCAATTTCTTCATAGATGAAGTTTTTAATTACTCCTCAGTGTTGGTTTACATTATTTTGTATTTTTAGGCATACAGGTTCTAGTTATCATTAACCAAAATGAATGAGGAATGTGAACTTCAATCAATACTATTTTTGACAGCATCGGTAATGAAAGATCAAAAGGATTTCAGTTACAAGACATTTGTGGAAATGTTTTTCCACCCAACTATGAGCCTCTTCAGTGGGACAACAAAACCAAGTATAAATGAAGATATAAAGAGAATTATGCAACTGTTTGATCAAGCCAGAACTGGTGATTGGTACTTGTACCAAAACTACACTGAAATAATAGTGTATGGCTGTGAGTTAGCCCCCTACAAGCTACCAAAGTTCCTCCCCATGAGGATATTTATGTTGGAGTACATTAGATATATGATTAGTGCAAATGAGATACATTTTGTATCAGCCAAGAAGAAATCCCAATTTAGGATCAAGTCCCAAATTGGTCCCTTCATTTGCAATAGTAGAGCTACAGGAGAGGAGGCAGACAAAAGATTAAGGGAGATGAATTTTACCCAGAGCTTCACATGGTCTTATGACCCATGGGGCATTATTTCTAAGAAGAGGGTGGAAAACACGTCCACTACCTATATCCACACTCAAAGGCCCGAACTTGTGAAATATATGAATCAAATAGACTGGATGCCATATACATTACAAGAAGCTGAGAAGCAAGTAATTTCCTCTTCCGGTGCACAAAATCCACAACAGTAGGAGAAACAAATTATTGAAGAAATGTTTGAAAAGGGGAGAGAACAGGAGAAAGGAATAACAGGGAAGAGATCCAGAGAAGATCAGTTGCTAGGAACAGATATTTCAATGAAAGAATTCAGGTTGAAGCACATGAATAAAGCTATAAAACACATGAACATAGATAATGGGTCTCCACAACAAATGTTTATCAACATAATTGATATTCTGGATTCCTCCCTAGTTGGGGGACAATCATTTCCTTCTACTCTAATTTTAGAAAGACAACAATCTCTTCAAATGTCCTCATCTTCAAAGGTGACTGAAGAGAAAGAAGAGAGCTTTTTATACCTTCAGAGAAATCAAAATCAGAAATTAAATACTAAAGAAGAGCACCTATGCTCAGTTTTGGAAGAAGAATGCAACTGCACAAGGCATACTTCTCTCTGCCTTTGACTAAGAGAAGGGAAAAATGCATATGGAATTTTTGGAGGCACAAACATCAGAGCCCAAAACTCTAGCATAGTACAAGAAGACTTCCTTTGAGTTTGATGTCAAGAATGTCCATCCAATAGATCAGTTGGAGATGCACAAGAAAATAGGGGAAATGATTTCATCTACTTTAACTAGCACTTCCATGAATTTATTTAAAATGTAGGTGGCCCTCTCAAATGCTCAGTATTAGTTGAAGACGGAGAGAATTTTGTCATTGTCAAACAACACCAGGATTAATTCTTTCTAAGACTTAGTAATAAATATTGGATATGATCCCTTAGATATAAAAGAAGTTGAAGAAGTAATAAAGAAGAAAGAGTTAGACATTACAACTCTAAAGAAGCAGCTCAAGCTACCTACTACAGATGACCCACTGACCAAGGAAATAGAGGAAATAGAGAGCATAAAGGCTGACATGATGAAACTAATATTGGAGTTGTCCATCCAAATCAAATAGATGGGGATAGAGATGCAAAGATGGTGCAGGAGAAAGAAAAAGTAACACATATGGCTAGCACATCAATGTAAACCCTTCCTCTAACAACCCTACCCATAACTACTCCAACAGGTGCAACCACAGAAGCAAGAAGCAGTGCATAACAGTTGGCAAGATCTATGGAAGGAATGAATCTACAAAATGAAGAAATCAAGAGGCTGGAATCCCAAGTTGGTGTGCTACAATATCAGATTAAAAGAGATGAAAACAATCACTTGGTAGAGATGCAAAGAGCAAAGGCATTGATAGAGAAACTTCAGCAGTCAGAAAATGAATCCTCCATTGGAAATACTCTAGGGATGGTTAAGGAGATCATTTGACACAAAATAATAGATCATATGAATGAAATTTGGCCTAGCATCCAAATTATTTTTAAGCAAAAAGAGTTAGTAGAGAAAGTCAAAGGAGCCATTTCAACCACCAATAAAGAGTTGGGAGATATGCTACCAACACCAAATAGAATTATCAAGTTTCTGAATGCAAGAAATAGATATGAG
Organism: Pinus taeda; assembly: GCA_000404065.3. Classification (NCBI taxonomy): domain Eukaryota; kingdom Viridiplantae; phylum Streptophyta; class Pinopsida; order Pinales; family Pinaceae; genus Pinus; species Pinus taeda. Next base: position 9,463 of record APFE031455201.1, read on the forward strand.
CTGGAAGAATTGGGAGTAGCAAATAGGACAGTGACCATACTACAAGTCAAAAAGGTGCTGATAAAGAAAAGTTTAAATGTGCAACTTCAAGAAAAATGCCAAGTTCTAGAGCTAACAGTCAACAGATTTTTCAACAGAATGCAACCTCTACATCAAAAAGGCCTTCCCTCTCTATATTTTATAAATGAAAAAATCATGGATGGAGGGGATTATGTCAAGAAATTATAGTGCATAGCCACAGATGCTGCAAGTCTATCCAACATCAAAGGCAACATAATAAGAAAGGCTTTACTAGAAGCAATCAGCAATCAAATTTACATTGAACATGAGTTCAAGCATGTGTTTTTGGTCAAGCCTTGATTTTCCAAATACACTAATCCTAATGAGGTTTATCGAATTATAAATAAGATCAAAATCCCATAGGGGGAAGCATGGAGTGAATTATGTGACTATGAGGAAGAACGAGACAAGGATGACTAGAGTGACCATACAGGCATGAGTCAACACCAACCATGTCAGCGAAACCATTTCGGTGAAATTAATACTTCAAGCAACAACATCCCAAAAAAGAGGGACACATGTCCCAGTTTTCTCAGTGTGGCCACTCCTTGGCTACATTAGTCAGTTTTTCCTTCATTGTAATAAATAATAGATTGCCAAGTGTACAAGGTAAATCGTTGTAGTTTTTGTTCCAATACTCCATGCATTGGGAGTATTGGGGGTTGGACCCTAGTCATTGGAATGATTTTACTATTTGGAGCATTGTAATTTTGAGTTGGAGCTTCAATTAAAAGGACAATTTATAGGATACTTGGTCTGTTTTGACCTGGTGATGTTTTTCCTTTTATGTTTAATGTATTTCTATTTATCCATCCATGCATCTTTCTTTCTTATTGTGAAGCAGAATTATAGTTTAATATATGTTGTTGGAGCACCTTACTACTATCTACATTTACAATCTATATATATTCCTCTGAAGTATGATTAAAAAATACTTTCAAATACTTTTTAATCCAAATTGATATCATTTTTCTATCATTCTATTTATCACTATGCTTTAAAGATCTAGTAGGAACAGTTAGATTTCCTTGCAAACACTCTATAATATTGATGCTACCACCGAGTCTGTGACTCCATAGCCCAATGGAAAATATTAAAAAAATGACCTTTCTCCAACCAAATGAACAAACAAATAAACAATATTTTATATTTAATATCTAGCCTAAAACATCATAGCACTAAAAACAATGTTAAATCATAATTTCATAGAGAGATCCCTCTCTGAGTCCAGGAAAGCTAGGTCCTAGACTCTTAAGTGGTTTGATGTATCTTTTGTGACTGTCTTGCCAATATTAAAAATCACAGAATGATAACAAGATCATATTTTCCATTAGAAAATCACTAACTTGAATGATGTAAACCAAATCAAGGAAGAGGGAGACAAATATTCCAATAGTTGTGAGCTGGTTTAATTTTCCTTTCACAAAAAATTAGCCAACCCATCTCGAAGTTCGAACCAACTTATTCAAGGCTTGATGAAATTGAAGAAATAGAACCACAAAGTCAAGAACAGAATGACAATGCAATGCTTCTAACAATATACAACCTAAGCTATCCTAAACTAAACAATACAAGTCTGGATCATGTAAATTGAAACTTCCATTTCATCCATAAAAGCTTCTACCAACCTTTAAATTGAAGGTTGTGATCATATATAGTCAAATTCAAAAGCAATGCAGTGAACAGAAGGAATTGTGAAAACATATGCATTGAACGACCAAAAGAGGAAGTGCAACCACAACAATGTTTTACACTTGACTACTATACCACGTGAGGAACCCCACAAAAACAATAATTACTAGGCTTATGACCAAACACAAATTGAAAAATCATATGCAAATACAAGCTAGGATACATGGGCCCAAACTCAAAGGATGCTTCTAATAAATCTACAAAAGGATCATGGAAACAACCTTTAGGGAAAGATATACAAGCAACATTACAAAAACATAGATTCATGTCATACATGATATTCTCATATTGACTATGATCCAAGATATCATGCATGTAGGATTATTAGATGAATGATGGAAAATATTCATTGAGATTATTCTATGTTTCTTCATTACGGATTAAAGATTTTCTTAACATGAGATGAAGAGATGGAATTTCAATAATAAAATTAAATTTCCTTCCCTACGTGTTGAAAAAATGTATATGAATAAAAGAAGCATCCCTCAGGAAGGCATCATCGTCCCATGTGATGACATCGAAAAAAATGTTCTGAAGATAAATAAAAAAATGATTGAAATCATGAACATCGTCATGGTGACAGGGAACTAACATAACCATTAGCCTTAGCTAAAGTGCCCTAGTCACTTGACTTATTTTGAATTATAGAAAACACGGTCAGTTTATTATCAAAAGGGGATTCAACATTTAAATCATGACATCCAATAGAAGATAGATGTTCAAGACTAGTACAAAATTCTTCAATGATGATCATGTCATCTTCTTAATCAAACAAAGATATACCTGAATGAAAATCTTTGATAATCATGTGAGACTCATTTTGAAACTTAAACAAATCCAAATATTCATGTGGGAATAAATATTCTTGCATATTACTTGGACAACCATTACCATATATTTCAGAAAGAAGGAGATAATGAGGGTCATGATCATCCAACAATTGATCTTGGTTAACTGGTGCAAGATTGACAAGATGGATATCAAGATTTGAAGGTGGTTGATTGATGATATCATATGAATCACCATCAGGAGAAAGATGGGAAATAAAAATGATTTCTTCATCTACAAGATGATCTTTGAATTCAATAATTTGTTTAGGTCCAACCACTACAAGAAATAAGGACATTGGTGAGGGGCGAAAAATGTCACCATAAGCTCATTGGTGACATTCAAAAGAGCCTTTGTCAATAAAAGCTGAACGTCACCAAAGGTGGCATCACCAAAAGTATAGGTGTTGTAGTGACACTCAAAGTCCATCACCAATAATTATTTATAATGACGGATAGCGACCATCACCATTTCATATGAGCAATGGTGACAGAACATAACCTCTATCACCAAAAACTGAATGTCACCAAAGGTGGTGTCGCCAAAAGTATAGGTGTTGTAGTGACATTCAAAATCTGTCACTAATAATGATTTATAATGATGGATAGCGACCATCACCATTTCATATGAGAAATGGTGACATACCATAACCTCCGTCACCAAAAATTGAACATCACCAAAGGTGGCATCGCCAAAAGTGGCATCGCAAAAAGTATAGGTGTTATGGTGACATTCAAGGTCCTTCGACTATTGATTATAATGGCGGATAGTGACAATCACCATTTCACACATGAACAACAACGATTTATTGTGATGATCTTTCATGGTCGTCGTTATTGGTGCATATATATGGTGATGCTAGTTGAAATTCACTAAAAGCACATTGCTAGAAGTATAGGTGTTGTGGTGACATTCAAGGACTGTCATGAATAATGACTATAATGATCGATATCGACCTTCACCATTTCATATCAACAACAATGATTTATGATTACGGACCTTTGAGGGTCATCACTATTGGTGCGTATACATGGTGGCGTTTATTGACCGTCATCATTTCATATTTTGGTGAGGGTCGAAAAATGTCAACAAATCTCATTGGTGATGGTCAAAAGAGCCTCCGCCACCAAAAATAGATCATCGCCATTCCATATGGATGTCAAGGCACGATGGAAATGAATCACCAACCTCCTGTCTATAAACAAGGTGCTCTTCTAGTGAGCTAGCGCCCTTTAAAGAATTAGACATTTAAAAATTAGACCTTAAAACTTCATAAATTGTAAATTCTACAACTCTCAATAAATTAAAGTCTCAGTAATATTTTACTAAAAAGCAAAGCAACCTCAAAGTCCATCACCAATAATGATTTATAATGATGGATAGCAACCATCACCATTTCATATGAGCAATGGTGATGGAACATAGCCTCCATCACCAAAAACTAAATGTCACCAAATGTGGCATTGCCAAAAGTATAGGTGTTGTAGTTACTTTCAAAGTTCGTCACCAATAATGATTTGTAATGAAGGATAGCAACCATCACCATTTCATATGAGAAATGGTGATGGACCATAACCTCCGTCACCAAAAACTAAACGTCAGCAAAGGTGGCATCGCCAAAAGTATAGGTGTTATGGTGACATTCAAGGTCCTTCACGAATATTGATTATAAAGGCAGATAGTGACCGTCACCATTTCATACATGAACAACAACAATTTATTGTGATGGATATTTCATGGCCGTCACTATTGGTGCATATATATGGTGATGTTCGTTGAAACTCATTAAAAGCACATTGCCATAAGTATAGGTTTGGTGGTGACATTCAAGGCCCGTTAGCAATAATGACTATAATGACAGATATCAACCGTCACCATTTCATATCAACAACAATCATTTATGGTTACAGATGTTTGAGGTTCGTCACTATTGATGTGTATATATGGTGGTGTTTGTTGACCGTCATCATTTCATATTTTGGTGAGGGTCAAAAAATGTCACCAAATCTCATTGGTGATGGTCAAAAGAGCCTCTATCAACAAAAGTTGATCGTCACCATTCCATATGGATGTCAGGGCATGATGGAATTAAACCACCAACCTCCTGCCTGTAAATAAGGTGCTCTTCCATTGAGCTAGTGCCCTTTAAAGAATTAGACATTTAAAAATTAGATGTTGAAACTTCATAAATTGTAAATTATACAACTTTCAATAAATTAAAGTCTCGGTAATATTTTACTAAACAAGCAAAGCAACCTCGAAGTTGCAAGTCCCTACCTAATGGTTATGGAAGTTATGAAAAGTGGGTGGAGGGAAAAATAATTATGTATAAGAGAATCAATATGTTTAGTTGAATACTCAATTAAAAGTGAAACTTTGAAGACATTTATAATCTATAAATGTCCTATAACTAGGAAATGTATGAAATATTGCAAAGGAAATGGCATAAGATGATAGCATATGGAATAAGAACATTGATGAAGACAAATGCAATATTTTGTAGGTTGGGTGAAAGAAAAGTCTCAATGTTGCTGTTGTTTGGTGTTTAGAAATCTGAATGATATCTAAACTTGTGTGTAAATGTAACATGGATCTCTGGAAACCATGAACAACATATGATAAAAGAAAATTATATATATATATATATATATATATATATATATATATATATATATATATATATATCCCCTTTACATAAACCAACATGCAATTTGAAATTTCACAAATCTGCACTTAAAACATGACAACAACCAACAAATAAAAGAAATTGACTTGGACAGAAAGTAATAGCTTCACCTTCATTCTTGATCTACTTCTGTTTATTTGAATTTGACTTGTGACATTCTTTATCTGACAAGGAATCAAAATCATCACTAGTATCAAAATTCATCCAACATGGAATTTGGAGATCCCACTGACATCTACATTTTTTATGCCATGCCTGAAAACCATGGAGATCCATGTCGATAGTAGAATAAGATGTGTGTCTGCGGCTCAAGAATGCACTCCTTACTAAGCATTGTTACCTAATAGAAACCAAAGAGACAACACAATATTAGTGTACACAAAATCCCCTACTGAAATATATTCATAACTTATCCAGGAATTCTAAAAGACGTTCTTAATAAATAAACTTTGTATTTGGAAATTTTGTTTCTTTAGATTTAAAAAATATTGTTGTACAACACTTGTATCTATTTATCCAGCCCATTGTATCATATCATATGTCACATGGTAGCAATCTATAGTGCCTAAAGTAAAAAGACAAATTTTCTCAAGAAAATAGATTTAGAAAAGAGCTTTGAAAACTATATGTTTGTGATCAAAGCTTTAATTAGTTTCACAACAAACTAGTTGGAGTCTGAAAATAAAAATCATTCATAGGAAATGAACAGGACAATGGCCAAATTTGCTTTCATACACATAAAGCTATAGTCACTATTGTCATTGCAGGATAAATGAAAATTGGGCAGTGGTCTAACAATTAGAGCTTATTTGCAGGAAAGACTCGTCAATACCATCATTTTTTTTCCACGGTTTATTGTGTCTCTAGATCCATATCAGATAGGTTGTTATTCTCAAGTTCTACCTTTCAAGTGTTTATTTCTGGCTCGCCTTTTAAAACACAATTCTACCATTCCATTTGATTTTATTTTATCAAGAGAATTGGTAGGACCTTCCCATCCTCTGTTTTACATCAACCACTAACCATCCATTAATGATATAAAGAATAACAAACACACAACAAAGGCCAAAGATTCACTTGTTGTATACCTATGTTCTAGGATCATCTCACCTTACTAGTGCAAAGAGATCACCTTGAAAAAATAAAATCCACATGGAATTTACAAAACTTTCTTAAATCAAGCTCCAAGTAAACCAATAAAAATATGAACATCCTTTTAATCAATAAACTCTCTAACTTAAGATAAAAGTGGTCTAGAATTGAAGGTTATATCAACCATGTCAAGTAACTAACATCGGGTGAGAAATACAGGCCATGCATATTGGATTAGAGAAATAATTGATGTGATAAGGCTCAAAATCAAATAGACGACTTACAACTAAGAAACACAAATAAATGAATTACAACTAAGACATGAGGTTGCCCTTTGAAGCCTTTCGTTAAATAACTCTTCTATATGTCAAAGACCATTAAATGTTTTCTGATACCAGGTGGAAGTGGTATTGAACATTAACCTCTGATAGAGTCTGTGTCCATGACTACTTTTCAAGATCCACTCCATTACCAACATTTGGGGCTAGGTAAGATACATTCAAAAACCATCAACATGAAAATGAAATCTACATCCTTGTAAAAAAATTGGAGGAAAAAAAATCCACAAATTGAAATAGACTGTAGGATAACTCATTCCTACAACATGATTATCCCATCATGAACAATAAAAAAATAAATCAGGAGAAATGTAATTTATGCCACATTTTTACAATCATTTCCTTTTGCATATTTTATGAGAAATTGATGAAAAATGTTAGCTAAAGATTGTTAACATCAAGATTATAGTAAAAGATAAAGGAACTGCTACAACGTATATAATCCTAAACATAAGTATCTATACATATAAGTATTTATTGAGGACATTGTATTTTCTGAAAATATGGAAGTGAAATATTTGAAATAACACAATTTATGGTACCACTGCCTTACGAAGTCCATTCATTCGAGTATTTACAAAGTCCATTCAGGAATTTCTTCAAAGTTCAAAGCTCAAACAATTAACATGTAGTTTTAAAAAACTCAGATTTGAAAAGGAGATAACCCAAAGATGTTGAGTATATATCTCACATTTATATATCCTAATTTCCAGACATTGAAATGACACTTTTTAGCATACTATTTTGAATTCAACCCAAAATGCTAGAAAAAAGTATTGATTGCTATTTTTGTTAAAAATGGAAACTAGGGCTAAATTCCACTTTGAACAGCTCCTTTGGGGAATATAATTGTGCAATTGAATTCCTCTTTTCAAGAGGACCAAAACTAATCTAAAGATCGTCAAATTTGGTTAAGTAGAAGTGGAATTTTAAATTTATGTTTCTCTCATGTAAATTATTTAGGTTGACCTCAAATATATGTCAGCTTAAGAATATCAAAGGTCACGTCCCCTCAACTCCACTGAATTTTATATATAGAGGAGAATTCTCTCTCATTTGGGACACATCAATCAAAAGAAAAATATATCTCTGTGGCAATGAAGATTAAGGAGGATAAATTTTGTTTATTATTAGGACTGTTTTGGTTAGGGGTTTGTCATAAAAGGTCTGAGTTTGGAAGCAATGCTTTGCTATGGTTAAGGAAAATCTTATATATGGGTTGTGACTTGTTTCGTATGGACTTCATCCTGTAGTTTTTCCGTAGCTATAAGATATTCTCACAACTTGACCAGAGGCCTTGAATCACTTGCCCATGAAGTTGAAATACAACAGAAATTCATTGACCTTATATGATAGTATTTAGGTGCTTGTTCAGGATGACATGGAAACTTAAAAAAAGGCTGGGACTCCCACAAATAATAGAGTACTTGTAAGAATAAAAAGGGCACTTGTTTACAGAATTCAAGGGTTGGAGCAACATGCTTCAAAAGCCCTAATCCAGAACCATGGAGATAATATCAACGGCGACCTTAATGTGGTTATAAAAAAGCTCCTTAATCTAGAGAAAGGGAGCATCATGTGGAATAAGGAAGGTCATAGTAGAAAGGAGGACTTTTGGATCAATCAACTTAGAAAGCAATGGGCTATTGTTGCCCTAGCCAAACCAATCTTGTAAAACGATATGATTTGTCATCTATGAACAAACTACCCAGATTACAGGATTGAATGGATCTAAGAGAAGTGATGCCTGATCTTCATATTGGCAAGTTATTTTATATCATTTTACTCTCCCTCTTTCTCTACGAAACATTTGATGATGATAATAAGAAGATTTTATCAAGAGTTTTCCCCATCTTGGGGTTTTTCCTTGGCTTGAGCCATATTCTCATGTCTTTCTGTGTTGGCTTCTCTTCTGCATCTATCATTTATGTTATTTTGTTAGTTACTATTATATAATGTCCAATGCGATTGGTAAATGGATTAATGGGAATATGGTTGAATGAGGTATCTAATCTAAGAAATGAACATGTTAACTGAAAATTAACATGATATCGGAGCTCAAGTGAGGACAAGACCAAGCTTACAGAGATTGCAATCACTAAATAATTTAATTAATACCTCCAGCTCTCTGTGGTAAATCAAGTTAGAGTTAAAATCTAGGTTATTTCTTAAGGCCTTCTTGAAACAGTAATCAGTAAACATGGGCACCAATCCTAAAGATATTCAACTATCATGAGAAAAAGTTGGAAGACAACAAGGTATGTTCTTGTACTTTATAACAGTTCTACTCATCAAGCTTAAGACTATATCATCATCATAAGCTTATGGAAATATATTTTCCATGATCCCTGGAGGTAAGGTAAATCCTCTACAGATCTCTGTTTGAAATACTATTCCCATCTCTAGAGGATTGATCAAGTGCAGGAGATATCTATCTAAGATATATCGAATACTTCAGATAACAAGTATAAGCTTTCATTCATTCTATCATTACTTTCGAAGCTAAGATTCTTTCCTAAGAAGTTAGAGTCCTAGACATCAATCAAAAGTACCAAATCCTAGACCAAAGCATATTTCAGAAGGGCCCTTGAATCTAAAATTCCTTCATCAAATTCTGAGCATGATCACCATGACCATTGATTAGTATCAACTATTTAGCACCTATTCTCTCTATCAATGCCTCTGGTTTTGGAAGGATATTTCACTTTGAAGATAGAAATTTTCTGTGATAGGGTCAAGTCACTATGATGCCTTGCTTTAAGGATTGAATCATCTAACTTGCTGTAGGAATAAGGCTGAGGGATTGCGTAAGAGAAAAGTTAAAGAGGGATCATATTGCTATCAAGAGACATATTATGGTTATGTTAGAGGTATCCCTAAAACAAGGCTATCGATAATCTAAGCAGTGAAGGTTCGACTGGTCAACACTTGGAACTCGATGGTCATTTTACACAATATCGCGACCTCCTCGAAGGTCATTGTTGCAATGAAATTACAGTATATTTCTATTCGGGAAAGTTGCAATAATTATGCATACTTGGTTATTATTATTTGGAAGGCTCATATATGAACCCTATGGCATATTGAACTTGCTCGTTGACTAAAGCATGATAACCTTGTCATTAACATAACTCTGTGGCCTCCTTGAAAGAGAACTGATTCATTATACCATCCTACAACTTGTAAGTTGATTGGCTATTAACTTTAGATATATGTGAGCATGAAAGTTTAAATAAGTCATCTTTGTCAAGATTTTGACAGAGGTAAACTATAGTAGCAAGACCAAGATGACTCTATCTGATGGAAAACAATAACAAAAATGAGACTAAATGAACACAGTCCAGATAAAAATGGTTTTAAACTTTTATTGTTGAATATATTACAATTGTGATAATTATAGTCAACACATGTGTCTATTGTCCTTTGATAACATAAAAGAAATACAGTTAAAACACAAACAAAAATTTTACTACATGTAGAATTTCTTGCTAAGACTCTCATGAGATTTGTAGTCATGTGTTTGTGCATTATTGTTGTGACACTCACTATTTCGAAACTAAGGAAAATATGGACAAAGATAAAAATAACTTGGCGAAGTTGAAAGCTCTATTTTCCTTATTAACATCTTCCTTTGACAAGGATATTTGTCATCTATAGGTCTTTGGGCACTCAACACTGGATGTTAATTGGATGAATGCACAAGGTCATATACATGATACTTCCTTATTTCCCTTAGCTACTCAGATTAAAGAGCTCTCTAGGTTGTTCCAGATGATTAGAACCTCTCATGTGTTCAGAGAACTTAATAGGACAACATATACTCTCTCAAAGGAAGGACTGCAATTGTAGGAGAACTAAGTTTTGGAGAACGAATTCATTGGTAGTCATTTATCTTATTTAAGAGAAAATGATAATAGGTTCCACAACATGGACACCTTCCTTCAGAGCATTCATATCAAACTACAATTGTTTAACATTTTTAATTTGCAGTAAGCAGAGAAAGGTAATTTTACTGATGTCCAACAAATGAAAAAAAATATGCCAATGAGACTAGAATGTACAATCAGTAATTACCAATCTGTAGCGGTGTCCTAGGTTACCCTGAAAGCATAAAGAGAAACTTGTTTAGTTTTTTTAGAGTGCACTTGTGCCAAACTTTTAATTCTGAATTTGGTTGGTCTTTACAAACAACTTCCACACAAGTCTCCCCAAGATCCCACTTTTATCAATAAATGATACCCACATTTAGTGCAAAAACTACTAGTGGAGTTTTAAGACCTCCTAATCATTAGGGAAGTTGATTATTAGGATCACTTGTGACATCCTATGTATTTTTCAAATGCCAATACACCATATATAATTCTTATGTATTTTAGAAACTCCAATACAAAATCAATATTACTAGAAATCATCAAGACCAACAAATATATATTCAACCATATAATTGGCCTTAATGACTCCTAGTAATATTATTCCCTTCACTAAATGCATATTTAAGATGAATTCTACTCACATCCAAATATATGCTTCTAAGAAATAGCTTGCAGGTTGTTAAGGATCATTTAAGAGGTAATGTCCAAATCATGCAAGTTAATTTTGCGTCCAAGTGTTGTAACATTTAAATATACTTGGCTCTGGTGTGCACTGCTCTATTTACATTTTCCTAAAGGTAGATAACATCATGTACCTCATGTGGAGTGCTCTTTTTACTTTGTCCTAAAGGAAACATTGATTAGAAGTGGTGAGGTATACTCATCTGGACAATTGAAAAAAGATATTTTGTTTACTAACATGTCTTGAGGCTCCACTTCTCAACATACCACAAACACTTGAAACTATGTTGGTGGAAAGGTATGACACCATGTAAAAGGTTGTACCACACCTGTTAATGAACTTGCATGAACATGAAGCTTCTGGAATTCCTGGAATTTATTTTTATTGATGTTGTTGCTTACTCTTCACTTTCTTCTTAGAACACTAAGAAGCATAGTGGTCGTCCATACTCGAAGCTTCTACAATTATTGCAAACTATTTTACTATTATTATTGCTTAGCCTTCCCCTACTTCTCAAGGTACTGAGAAGCATATTGGTGATGCTTCTTCCACTTGATATGGATTAAATTATTCTTCTTCTTGTTAGAAGAGCTTGAATCTTCCTTATTCTCCTAACCGTTCACAAATCTTGTTTTATTTCTTCCTTTCCTCACCCTCCCAATGAGGGCTAGCTCTGGTACATCCTCATCACTGACTGAAACCATCTCTAATCTCATTTCCTCCTTGATAAATGCATCCCACAAACTTTTGATTGAGGGTAGCTTCTGACAAACACATACAAATTGTACAAAATGGTGCCAAGATGGACCAAATCCATTCAAACTGATCTAAAATAATCCATTCTCTTCTACCTTGTCATCAAGTGTAGCTCATTGATCTCTCAACTCTTGATCTTTATCAGGTAGATAACTACTTTAGTAGTGTTTCTCATGCAAGTAATGGACGATTTCTTCATTAAGAGGATTCTCATAGACATGTTCTCACTTCAATATAATGTAGTCAAGGTAACATGCATTTCCCTATCAATCATTTTCTCTACAATGAAAGGGGCTAGATGATTCTTCACCAAATAAAAAACTATTCATTCCAGTCTGACCAATTTCTAATCATGCTCAGCCAACTCCTTGGCATCTATTGAAAGTAAAATATCCTTCTCCACGAGGTACCACAATTCAACCTCTTTCAAGAGATGTTGCATCCTGAACTATAATATAGTTGGAAGTACCCTCCAACATGTCACAATCTTAAAGACCCTAACTACTTGATATTACAACTCTTTAAACAAACATGAAAAGATATCGAGAACTAAGTATCAAACCTGAAACCTCTTATAGGTGGAGGCCACCTTTTGTAAACACGCAAAATAACACTCCAATGCCTGGAGCAACTGAGACATCACACCCCATGAGCCACAACCTTTAACTAGTCGAAATCTACTTCACTTGCTGAAACTCAGGTACCCCACCCTTGAAACGCTTTAACAACTCCCTCTAACAAGTTGCAATCCTATCCATGCACAACTTCCTATTATTTTTAGTGAAAGTGCTCTGGTACCATGTAATACAGACAATACTAAGTAAATTTTTCACTAAAAGTATTATCCTAATATCCTAAGTAATTTAAAGTCCTTGATGGATATACCTGAATCTACAAAAACAAAATGTAGAAAAATAATAAGAGCATGTACACAGATCTGAACTCTCAATCACATATATCTTTTATTGAATGAAGATAAATGAAAATACAATGCAATACCTCAAAACCAAAAGCTTTCTAACCAACACGGAAGTGTTCACTAAATCTCCTTTATAGAATAGGAAGATGAGAAAATATACAAAGTATCTGGTCACATGCATGAAGCACTCAAGGTGACTCAGTGAAATGCTAGCCCAATATTAATCACCTAGTGTACCCTTGCTACATGGATAAGTGTGTCAGGTAAGTGCATCTCAACTGGAGGACGAATAGAATCATGCATCCCCTTCCTTGAGAATTGTGCCCCTACCTATACTCTAACCTTATCATGCAAAAGCGCTATAATTATATAGGGTTTTGTGTCCTCCAAATACTAGATCATGCATGCGCAACTGAATTGAACTAAATCTGAACTACAACTAAATTGAACTGGAGAAAAAATGGAATTTATTAACCTTAAACAACATGCAAATTGAAATTAATTGAAGGTAGAAAAAATGGAAATATACCATCTACTCTCTTACATAACAACACCTCCCTCATACTATAATGTGCACAGGAACCATGAAAAATTGTTGCCATTATTACTGTTGTATGGACCTGCAAAAAGTACATCCTTACTACTACTAAACCTGTGAATTAAGTGCACCTTGGTACTGTGGAGAAGACTATCAAAGTTAAACAAGGTAGACAATCTAACAAAGGATATGAACCAACTAATCAAAAAAATATTACCATAGTGATAAATTGAATCCTTAAAATAGTGACTAGCGTGGGGAGACACAAAGCTAAGTCAAACAATGTACAAATCTTTGCCATAGATAAGACAAAATTTATTGCATGGTTTTAAGAAAAATCATCTCAATGGGAAAAAAATTTGTTTTAAACCCAAAGATTGAAAGTAAATTGACTTAATGTAAAACAAAATGTTAGTATTTTGTTAAACTGCATCTCTTATAGGTGTTGATTTGATGCTATGTAATTCTTAAAGCCATGTTCAACTTACAATGAGTCTCTAGATTTTCTGTTGTTAAAGTTACAAGCCTATTTTAGCAAAGCCATAGGCTTTGATAATGATGAAATGTAGTTAAAGGGGTTTTTTGGATTTATATATTTTTCATAGTTTAGTTTCAATTGTGCTTTTTTCCATACCAAGTAAGAAATAAAACAAACCATTAATAGATAAAGAAAATATCAATCAAAGTTAAATGTGTAAAATAAAATGGATAAAAGATATACAAATGCTGAATGGAAATTTTTAACTCAGAAACTGAATAGACAGTGTGGTGTTAATAGTACCTATATAGCAGGATTTGATATCAGGAGTAAAGACATGCCGAGTCCATCAAATGCATCTTTCCAAGAAACCTTAGTAAGAGTTTGCTAAAATCCCTTTGATTTCACAAATGCTCTAGTTTACATCCAAGCAAAAGCTATGTCTAGTGGCTTTCCAAAATAAAATAAACCACCACATAACATAGTGTTTATGTATAAATTTGAGCAGGAAATGTACAAGTCAAAATACCAAAATTTGGCTAGAAAATCCAAATCATTGGGACAAAGAAGGAAGACAAGGTGTTGTACTTGTGTTACCATAGTTGTGCAAGCTCCAGTTGCAGTGGATACAACCAAATTTTCCTTTGTTTCCATGTACTTGTTCCTATGCTTCAAGTAAAATCTCTTAGACTATAACTATAATAGCATCGGTTAAATTTTTTATGTATAATTACTTGATGAAAATAAAATAAGCTAAGCTAATGGTAAATAATATCACAAGTAATTATCTTTAGATAGGAAAAGTTTTTTCAACATGGTATCAGAGAAGTGAGGTTAGGCAGCGGAGTGTGTCTTGGTAGAATGATCTTGCATCAAACAAATCTGTGTATTTTCCTTGGAACTAGTTTATCTGCATATCTGTATTTTCCCTGGAACTAGTTTATTTGTAGACCTGAGAATTCAAGTGTGTATTACATAAATATTGATTAGCTCTAGCACCATTATTATAAACAACTTCTTTTGAATTTTTGTTTTATCTTATTCTAGAAGAAGTGTAAGAGGGTGAGAATGATCATTCTCCATAGTGAATTTGAAGGGACTCGTAGCATCAACTGTGTAAAAAGAAAATATTAATTCATGACAATTTCCAATCCCAAGGGCATGGTTTTATGAAGTCTCCTCTACTCTGATTTGCTTTGAGCACCATAGATATAAAAAACTGAAGGCAAAGGAAAGCGGGAATTGCAATAATATTACTCTATATTAGAAGAGTTGTCACATAATTTCCATATATGCATTGGAATATGTACATATCTATGGCAAAGATAGACATACTATGCATGGACAAGAATGTCATATCCATATAGAACAAGCAATAATAAACCCAAAAACATGAAAGAGAAAGACCCCCAAACACGCAAAAACAAACCCAAAAAATGCTTACCCAGATAATAGATGACAAGTTAAGAAATAAACTCACAAACTGGATCAGCAACATATATCCATATTCTATCAACCATCAGGAACAAAGCTCAGTCACAGGCAGCTCCTTCACTATGAACCACACAAACATGAATGAATTTAAATAAAGTATGATATCAAAACCTTATCATTTTAATTAATTTTTTAGAGTCCACGATTTGTCAAATGACGTAAATGGCAGCAGGCACCACTAGTATAAATATGCAATCGCTTACTACTCCATATCTTTGTGTTGAATATATAGAATTTACATAGGTTCCCCTTAATGACCACCTGCTGGGTTGGGTTTTAGTTGCACCATTACATTCCATGGTTTTCTCGCTTGAGGCTTTGTATTGTGGGTGTTATCGTCGAAGTTGAGTGATTGCCATAGAAATTCCCATTTTGAGCTTTTTCAAAATACATATTCAGTCATCTTATCTATGTTAGTGAATTTATGTCATGTTATAGGGCTCCGGGATTGCATAATAGTGATATCATGGCTGATCCTAGATTCATCTCTAGTATTATTAGTGTTGGCATCAACATCTCAGTCCACTATATTCAAGATCATATTAATATTTCACACCGCTGCAAGAAAGAGTTGAACTCTCTTAGAGAGCAGGTATGAAGAATTGAGCCTATTGTAATTCAGATCTAATAGTATCACCTACAATTCAATTGGAAGAAAGGAATTCTTAATGAGGCCACAGAAGCCGTTAATGAATGACTTACAAAGTTGGAGGGCCTTCTCCAACAAGAAACAATAATGGATCAAAAGTGCACAATACCCAACTGGGACATTTTCTCTCGATATAAAACAAGTAAAAGTGTCATGAATATGGGTTGATAGATCTGCCAACATCTTGACTTGGTTCCTTTTATGAGCTAGGCCAGCGTATTAAAGGAACTTGGGGATAGTAAGGAAATGATCCAATCCTTTGCTTCTTCTTCAGCCATTTCTTCTACCACTGCCTCCCAACCTCTGATTGCTTCAATGGGTTCCTTCATCAAAGAACCCTTGATTGTGGGACAAGACAGTGCTCTTTCATCACTCCAAAAGTTGGTGATGGATGAAATGGCTGACTCTACTTTCTTGCGCAATTAGCGTGTTAGGGAAGGGTGGTTCCGGTAAAACACTCCTGCTAAAGGCACTCCTACGCTATAAATAGGTGAGGGATTTCTTTTCCAATGAATTATTTCTTTGGATCACTCTTTCATAGTCTCCGTCTTTTACAAGCCTTCTTAATGAACTCTCTACACAAGTGGTCGCTTACATAAAGGGGGCATTGCAATAATATTACTATATATTCGAAGAGTTGTCACATAATTTCCAAACATGCATTGGAAGATGTATATATATATTGAAAATATAGACACACTATGCATGCCCAAGAATGTCATATTCGTATAGAGAAAGAAATAATAAGCCCAAAAACATGAAAGAGCAAGACCCAAAACACGCAAAAACAGACCCAGAAATTTCTTACCTAGATAACAGACAAGAAGTTAAGAAATAAACTGACAAACTGGATCAACAACATATATCCATATTCCATCAACCATCAGGAACAAAACTTAGTCACTGGTAGCTCCATCGCACTAGCTGCATACATCCTCTAGACTCGTTCCCTTGAGTGCACAAAGCCTGGAGGTGGCTCTCAAGTGAAAGCATGCTTTAAGCATTCAATTTTTGT
The DNA here is from genome assembly GCA_000404065.3 of Pinus taeda. NCBI lineage: Eukaryota > Viridiplantae > Streptophyta > Pinopsida > Pinales > Pinaceae > Pinus > Pinus taeda. Next base: position 26,562 of record APFE031455201.1, read on the forward strand.
TGTTTTACCAGCACCATTAGGACTGCTAGTAAACATCAATGGATTGTAGAAGGTAATAACAAGGATATTTTCTGGGATTTCCTCTATCCCATCGATGGAATCATCGTGCTTTTCTCAGTTCAAGTAGAGCCAAAGAGTCCAGGAGAAAGCAATGTATCAGTGTGATGTATCTCAGAGCGACAATTTCACTTTTCAAGATGTATCAAGCCTCTAAAGTGAGCATACCTCGCATCAACCACCGTATTTGAGTACTCCCATAACTATTTGGTGTATCGTCAGATCCAGGCTTCATTTACTCCTAACTATGGGTCTAGGGCGCGCTCCATGCATTTTCTTTTTTCTCTATCTTTGATTGAATCCAGCATTTAATTTTGGTTTTGTTTTTCCTATAACGTTACGGTTGGATCTGGGTCATTGCTTTCGTTTTGTTGCATCCTCAGGGTTGCTTTCTCTGGTTAAGTGATCAACACATTTGTTGATTATAGATGCTATGAGCCATTTCATAATCTTCTGTTGACTAACCACAGTCACAAAGTGGTCACAATCATCTAGTCACATGGGAGACATTGAACTAGTGATAATGAAAGTATAAATTTGATCTTCAACCACATCAAAGAAAACTCTTACCTTTATAGGATCGTATTAGTAAATAGGCTGGAGCTAAAGAAGGAACAGAATAAATTTTGAAGTTTGATGAATGATTGAATTTGTACTGCTGCGGGAAGAGAACTAGTTTATGTTGTGAGCAACTACAAACCTTTTTAAATAATTTTTGACTTAATCCTCTCCTCTCTGTGTGGAAAACTGAAAATGCAGTGAATCCCCTCTCTGTGTGGAACACTAAAAATGCAAAGAAATTGAAAATGAAACATACCTAGGAGCAGTCAATGGAGTGAAGATCAATTGGTCATGTTCGATAACCCTAATTCACGACTCTCTTAAATCTTTTTTTCACTTCAACCTTGTGAAAAGTGACCATATACTACCTGTTCTAGAACTTCAACAAAGATCCAGGTGAGAAGGTATTTTTAAATATGCTAAAAATTTCCCTCCTGGAAAAACAATAATTACATTTATTTTATTTTATAAATATATTATTTTATTTTATAAATACATTATTTATTTTTCACTTAAATACATTATACATTATTTATTTCTCTTGGATAGTATGTTTTTAGTTGTATTTTAGAAACTAACACCCCTGGGAAGTTTTTTGTTGTGTTTGAAAACATTTTTTTTGCATATTTGGCGTATTTATCATAATAATAATAATAATATATAATTTAATTTTAATATTATTGTTTTTATGAAAGTTTATGGAGGTGGACATACTCTATTTTTGGAAATTTAATGTGAAACCTCTCAGAAGGAAACATGTACTCTTAACTTGCTTGTATTGAAAATATTTAACTGTTCTTGCATATTAAGTGGGTGCAAACAAAAGAGATTATATAGTAAGCCGATTTAATAATTAAAAACAAGTGTTATTTTCTCAAAAGTCTTATGACAAACTTGTAAGGAGTAGGGTATGTATCGTATGTTAGATGTATTCAAATTATTGTGTGAATGGGTTTGTAAGACCCTATGTTTTCATCTTGATAAAACCAATTCCTCTTCGAGTCACTTACATAGTTTAGGTTTTGATAAGAAAAGTAGGTGCTTTGTCTTGATATGTAAACACTTAATTTTAAATAGTGTGATGGTGTGTTTTCCACAAGGCATTAAAAGATGGAACGAGCATGCACATTTGGGATGCTAGTCTTATGTTCTACTCGAGGCATGGGTGCATGTCCAAGAATACTCTAACAAGGGTTGAAGAGATGGAATAGTTGGAAGGGTTGGGGGGTTGTGGTCTCACTTAGAGGTGTATAAAAGCAATTTATGCACCATGAGAAGTTGTGAATCTAACTTAAGACATTTGACAAGTTGTAGAAAGGCAAATTGGCAGTGATACTAAGTGAGCATTTTTTAATCGAATTTGATAGCCTCTCCTTGTGCTACTACTTTGCAAGATGAAGAAGAAATTTGAAATATATGTGCAACACACTAAAGAGGTTGTCAAGGCTTTTGCAACATATATAGGTGGTGTTTTCGTGTTGTAGAAGGAGGTATTGGAACTTGGAAGGTGACCATTGTAGCATATTCCTTATGGGGTGTTGAGGAGGTGCAAGGATTTGATGAAGATTGAATTACAAATCTAACAAATAGGCCATATTGGATTAGAATAGTATTTTTTTTGGACATCCAAAGTTGAAGGTGCATTTTGTGGAGGTGTAGTCTAAGTTCTTAGGTGTGGGCCACATCTTACAGTTATCTTCGACTTCTGGTGTGTGTTAGTGGTGTTAGTGCATTATGTTTCATTAACACTAGATAGAATATGTTCCATGAAGGAAAAAAGTGCAAAAGTTTCAGATGGCTTAACCATTCCACATTGTAAGGTGTGTTATGCCCTATTTTTGAAGAGATAATTAGAACCATCTTAGAGTGTGATAGGTTGTACCATGGACTTAGGTCCACCTTCATGGGTTGAGGTGTAAAGGTACCCCATGAGTTGAGGAAAGTGATTCCAATGCTTACCTATATAGAGTGTTTATGATATAAGATTAATGATTTTTTGTTGGGTAATGGAAGAGGAAGATAAGAAAGTAGAGGCACTAAAGTTTGTTGTAAATAAATCAAGAGGAAAGAAAAATGCCTCCTATTAGCAGGATTTTCAAGTTGCCTATTCAATAAGAGTAAATTTCAGTTGGATCTAGGGAGTTGGCCTCCAAAGAAATGATTGGGTACTCTATAAATCCAAGACCTAACATATCCAAGATAGTCCATTAAATAGATTCGTCTTGGGAAAAGGTTGCAAAGGCTAACATTAAAATATCCCCTTTTTAATGTGGGTTTTAAAAATTCCATTTGAGAATGCAAAAAACAAGGTCATTGTCTTGAAAGGAAGTTCTTTATCCTACCAAAACCTAATTCCAATGCTTAATCCATGGTCTGATTCTTTCTATTTGAGTTTGGCCTTGAACATTGAGAAGTATATTTCGTTCGAGTTATCAATTTGTTGTTTCACTTATGTGTTGAGAAGGTATTAAGGGTTATAAAGGATAGGACAGATATTTTCCAATACCCATCCCTTGAAACCTTGTAAAGAGATAGTGTGCACCATTTTTTTCATAATATTTCAACCACAAGCTCCTCCTACGAGGATTCCCTTGAAGAGAGGGTTTGTAAAAGAAGTGGAAAAAAACAAAATTTCATGTTCAATCAGAGGAGGGGTATAGATTACAGGTGTCTCTAAAGGTCTTGACAAAGGTAAACAAGAATGGAGTTTTCCTCCTATTGCAACACCATCTATTCCACCATTCAAGGTGCTAAAGGGAACTAACTTTAAGGGTCATAGGTGAAAGCTCACAAAGATCTTAAAAATGAGAAGGCATGTGCGATTTAGCATAGGATTGATTCTTCAATGGTTGATTTTTTGGGTGAAATTTCCTAATAAATGGAAAAAATTGAAGCCCTACTACCTATAGATTAAGTCGATTGTGATAAATGTTTCCTAAGATTCAGAGAGTCTCTCCATATTTTGTCCATGAGATCCATGGAAGCTATGTTCAAGTGTCGATAACTCATGTTAAGATATCATCCTTGATTCAAGGCACATATACCTCTTCAACTAGTGGTGGAGAGTCTAAATAATGAGTAGGCAAGGTTGTTAATTTACAAGGTTGGAATAAATCAAGAATTCTCCCTCTATGCCCAACTCTATGATGAGGAGTGTGCATAATGGATTTATTATTCTAAAAAATTACAAATATTGGATTATGTTGAAGTTTGAGTGCTTGAAGAAATTTCCTCAACCTACAAATCTTTAAAGGACCTATGCAATTTTCAATTAGACCCTTGTGGTCAAGGAACTACAAAAGAGTAAGGCCTTATTGTTATTTTTAATGGGTTGGCCTAGCCTCACTTATGTACTAACCTCTTTTGTCAAATGACAAATGAACTTTGGTTATTGTTGCAAGAAACTAAATTTCTCTCTTCTCACTTGTTCATAATGCATATTATTGATCCCAACAAATTAGATCATGTGATAAGAAACCTCTACTTGAAGGTTTTGTAAAAATTTTTCAATATTGTAAAATTTTACAATGTTTATCTTTCACTAACTTTATCATGAACAAGGCCTTTCAAAGTTTTCTAAACAAATACCTAGAACAATCAATGCCAATATTATCCCTCTTTATTGACATCCATGGAGGAATGTTATTGTTGATAACAAAAATAGGTCACACTTAGTAAGTAGATTTGAGATATCTAAAGGGATTGACACTGCGAGCTACCAATGAAAGCCTAAGATTAGAGAGAAACCAATGACCACTAAAACACTAAAGAAAGATGAAGACATGCTCTGATCGGGGTTGAAAGGGAAGCTACAGAAAGAGATTACCCTGTGGATTAAGGTTTTAATGGCGAAAGAGGGCTTGTTGGTGTTCCAAAACCCAAGCATGATAGTGTAAACAACTAGTATTGGGGGAAGGACCTAATGGGAAGGATTCTACTAAGCAGGGAACTATGATAATGTCACGAGGATGGATGCAGATGACTTTTGAAAGGCCAAGGATCTAAGAGCACAAAGGAGAGAACGTATAGTGTAGAAATTGCTAAGGGCCATGCAAGCAATTAAAAGGTGACAGAAGGAATTGCACCAAGCAATAGTGGTGTTAAGAGATCCAGAAGAGGGAGAAAGTATGGAAGGAAGTTTAGTGGGAAGGACAAAGGTGGTCGCAACCAAAGTGGGTCTAGAAGGTGATAGGGGCCCACCCTCACTAATGGAAATGAGGATAATTGGCAGTGGGGTGGATATGAAATCAACACTAGACGTTGCGCCTCAATATGTTAGATCAATTGGAAATGCACTGAGGTATGAGATTTCCTTATCTTTAATGGTATAAATTTAGTAAATTCATTTATCAACAAGATTGATGCAATGGTTATTGAATAACTTAAAGTACCTCTACTAAATGTCACATTACAAGTGACATCGCCAATATAGTGGGGAAATAACCACAACTACCTCTGAGAATGGGAGAAGATCAAAATAGTCATGGAAGTAAGATTCAAACAAGTGGGGGAGTATGCTCAAGATTTCATCAAATGCATGGGTGACTCTAATCCTCGACAACATTTGTAAAATTGTAAGGAGAGATGGAATTGGGAAGGAGTTCCAAAGGATTTACGGGTGCATGGTTTTATCCACCCTGAGAACCTTTCCAAAATCTTGGTATGTATAAGAAGAAATAAAGAAACATATTGGAGATTGTGACAGTTTGGTTGATTAGTTTGTCAGTAGCTTTTTGTTTTTAGACTATAAATAGAGGCTGACTGAGGTTTTGTAGTCTGTCAAGTGGATTCTTCTCATCTCGAGTCAGCTAATTGAGGGGTGCATAGAACATAAGAATTTACAACATATCTATGAGTCCAAATATCATGAAGCAATAGCCTATGGGAAGGTGGACAAAGACCCGAATAAAGATGATCTGGACAAATTATGACATCTGCCATTCCACAAAACCAAAGAGGAAAGGGATATGAACGATGGACCTGTCAATGATGATCCACATTTACTCACATTGAAGTTGCAGAAACATAACATCAAGACCAATGAAAAACCTAAGTTAGCCTCAATTGGAGATTTTTAGGATAAGCAGACTATAAAGGAAATTTTCGACCTCCTAAGATAATATGAAGACTTGTTCCCTTCATCGGTTGCAAAACTAAAGGGGATCAAGGGAGATATAGGGGAGATTAAAGTCATTCTAAAACCAGATGCAAATCTAGTAAAGCATCAACCATACCCACTGAACTGAAGGGTTAAGGAGAAAGTGAAAAAGAAATAGACAAGATGCTAGGAGTAGGACTTATATTTCCGGTGGACAAGGCATAGTGGGTAAGTTTGATTGACATATACAACTATGGACCTTGCTAAATTTGAAGAAGTACTACATATTTGTAGTCCCTTTTGGCACACTTTTGGGCCACATAGTGTGTAAAGAAGAAGTATGTGTAGATATTTCTAAGGTTGCAGTGATCATGAATATGGACCCACCTACAAGTGTAAAATGGCTCAAATCCACCTTGGGACATACTAGGTACTACAGGAGGTTTCTCCACAACTACGCCTCAATTATTGCACCAATGGAAAAGATATTGGGGAAGGTTGGATGATTCATGTGGTCAGAAGAATGTGAGGGTGAAGTCAACATATTGAAAGAAAAACTAGTAATTACATTGGTCATGGTCTACCCCAACTGGAACAAATAGTTCCATATCCACATTTATTCATCAAGATTTTCTCTGGGTTTTGTTATGGCTTAGTCAAGGGAAGGAAACGTCAACCACTTGATTTATTTTACCAGTTTAAAATTTTCCACAGTAGAAAATAACTATACTAGAACTGAAAGGGAGGCACTTGAGATGGTATATGCACTCCAAAAATTCATAAATTATTTACTAGGGGGTCGATTCAAGTTTTCCACTGACCATTCTACTTTGAAATATTTAGTGAACAAGCTTGTTGGCCAATGTGCTACTCCAATCCTATTGCAGAACACACAATTGATCGCTCAAATCCTTGGGCCTATTTTGATGGCACCTCTCAAGATGAGCCCTATTGGGAGGGGATGGAAACATATAGCATACCAGTGAGTCTCATGTAATCAAATTTAAGGCAGACATTGGTAAGGGGTTCAACAACAAGGATGAGTTGATGGCACTAAAGCTTATTTAAACTCTGGTAGCAGAATATGGGGTTCCAAAATTTCTAATATTTGAAAATTCTCAATGTGCTATAAAATGACTCAATAGGTAGTATACTCTACAAATATCTACCATCACTAATGAGGAAATTCTTGGTATTTTTGAGGTGCTTACCAAGGTTTCCTTTACTCACATTTCCAGAGAAAGAAGTCAAGGGGCAGATCTCCTATAAAGAGGTCTCGAGCTTTAGCCTAGGGAATGGATTGTTTAAGAAGATTTAAATGGGTTTCACACTGAATATTCCCACTTTCCTTTCCTTTGATTAGTGGACTATTGGATTCTTTTTTTATTTCTCATAGTTGAATGTACTTTTTTTGTATGAGAGGATTATTTAATTTTTTTGGATCAGAATTGTATGGCGACCTACCTAGAGGTATGCAACAACAGAAAGAAGAAAAAGATGCATAGGTTTTTAGAGGTAACATCTAGAGATGAATAGGTCTAGTCTTTTAGAATAATATCCATGAATAAAAATATAACCTTTTCCTAGTTAAAAAAGGGCACAGGAAAGACCATGATTAAGGAGAATTTCTCCAAGAAGTATAGGAACAGAAGCAAAAAGAGTTATGATCTTTGTCCTCAATAGATACCAACAACATCAGTAATAGATAATAGGAGGCCATCAAATCCAGAAACACGCATATTGAATGCATACCTCTTGTTCCATCCTTGAATGTCTTGGCAACATGCAGTGGATTTTTCTTCAATCCATCTCAGATGAAATTTTCACCCTAACACCTTCAACAACACTGTCACAACAACCACGATTGTGGGGTTCGAATTCGATCCTTCGTATTCATTTGTGCTTTCATCTAGGTATGGTTTGAGATTGATATCGATTGCAAGAGTGGTTCAACCACCCTCCAACTCCCACTCCCACTCCCACTCATGCATTAGCGGAGGAAATTTCATCCCCCAAATGGATAGAAAAACGTTTTAGGTTATGGAAATATCAGGTAGAGAGGACTGTAAAACAAGAAAGGTAGAGATATGGCCTACCTGTAATGGTCTTCTCAGCTCTTGAACCTAGAGCATGTAAGAGAAATAATATTAGAGTGATAATATTTAAAAAATGTACTCATAGGAGAAATAATATTAGAGTGATAATATTTAAAAAATTTAGTCAAAAGAGAAATAATATTAGAGCAGTGTAATATTTAAACAATTTATTCATAATGATCCATATGCTTTGATATAAAATAAATTTTAAAAATGTCAACTTTTAAAATCTCTTGTTTAGTTATCTATTGTTGGTTATAATATCGCAATAACTTATATCGGAAATGGTGTGATTATTTCTTTTAATTTTTTTAAGGAAATTTTTCTAGACCTACACCCCATCAAGCATAAATCATTTTGACATATACCTACTTTTGAAGTAATATAAATCATCCTATGGCTATCTTCAAAAGAATTATCACCCATAGCCTTAGTGATAGTGTAAGTCTCGTGTTAAAGTGGTATGAGCTTCTTATAGGAGTTTGTCAATTTCCCTTTATACAAGCCCAACCATAACTTGTCACCAACTTGAAACTTATGTCGAACCCAATGGATTATGTATCTACTTGTACTTGGAGTTGGAAACTTTGTACAAAATATCATGAATTCATTGTTGAATTTGTTAGATACGTTCCTCAAAATTAGTTTCTTTACTTATCTCATTCCAAGTATAGGATGTATCTTCATGTGTTATACCATGAATATAGCTACATCAATTTGTGCCAATTATTGGGGCCCCAAGCACACTTGAAAGGGCTTGTGGCAATATAAATATGAAGAGTTATGTCGAATTTAGGTTGAAAATATGGAAGGCTTTCAACATGTGTCTGTGGATGCTCTGAAATATATACTCTAAAGACATCTATAATAATCTTATTGACTACTACTTTGTATTTATCAATCTAGGGATGGAAGGTAGTGGATTTGGTCAAACTTTATGTCCAAAGGTTTAACCAAAAAATAATAAGGAACCTATTATTTCTATCAACGAATATGGTATTTGGAAACCCAAAGTGAACCAAAATATGCTCAAAGAAGAACTTATGAGTGGATTTTGTTGCGACAATCTTCTTATAAGGTGCCAAGAATCCCATCCTAAGGAAGTAATCAAAAACAACAAAAACACCACTATTACCATGCTCGGTTGAGGGAAAACATGACATAAAATCTAGGGGCACTAACTCCCAAGGATTATCTAGAGTAGGCAAAGGCCTACAATTGGTGTGGATGGTCATTTCCTTTGGTAGAATATAATTCTTTCACTGCTTACAGGCTTTGGCAATAGAATGTAGCTTGTTGTCATACATTGGGTATCTTTGAAACCCATCATAGAGTGTTTGGCTATGATAGACCATTGAATGTTTGTGTCCTGTGGGCACTACTTCAACAACATGAACGATTGGCTCATAGGATCCCTGTTGTGTATCCATTCATCGAATAATGGTGTTGGAGATAATACTATTTCCATAAAGAAGAGAACCAAAAATAGGCTCATGAACACATCAATATCTATTGGAGGCATTGCAAGTAAAGAAATAATGAATACAAAAGTTGTGGTCAATAGGATGGGGATTATCAAAATGTTGAGCCATCCAATGTAAAGATGGTTTTTAGTGCTAGTGATTTAGTCACATAAAAGACCCCATAAATTTGTTCTTTGGGATACCCCCAAGATTCAATAAGTAATCCAAAGTGAGAGGATTTGTTGATAAGGTGACAATTCCAAAAACCCTAAGTTGACCCAAAGTAACACCTTATAAGTCTTGCACAATTAAGGTGCTAATTTGAGCATCAAAAGGAGGCACAATTGCACAGGTGGCAACATCTCAAATTTAGGGCACTTGGCCACAAATATTTATGAGTTTTTCCTTTGAGGGTACCTTTAACATTTCCTAAGGTACAAATCACATATTTGGAGGAATTTTGGATGACTTGTTGCATTCCAATAGCTTCATGCATGAAGAGGTGCTCCCATCCTTTAAGAATATTTTGGATATTTTCATGGCATAGTCAAGGGTCACATGTATAAAAGAAGAACACCATATTCAAGAATATGAAAATTGGCATTTGTATCATGTGGTGTAAAGGAAGAATGACATAGGTGAAGAGTACTCCATTTAGAAAGATCTAAAACCTTGTTTATGTCCTCTTTCCAAAGAAGAGAAGATACCTTGTGATAAAAGACCCAAATTTCCAACAGAGGAAGACTAGGTTAATGGTTACTTTTTCTTTCATATGTTGAGAGACATTATGTATTTTAAGGCATGTTTTGTTGTTGAGTTCACATATTTGGAAGCACAATTGCACAAGTAGAAACATCTCACATTTAGGGTACTTAGCTAAAAATTTGTATGCATGTTTTCTATTAAGGGTATCTTTTACATTCCCTAAGGCACAAATCAAATATTTCACTGGGTTCACACATGAAGAGGAGTTCCCATCATTTAAGAATGTTTTGGAGGGTTTCAATGGCATAGTGAAGGGCCACATTTACAAAAGAAAAAATCCCAAGTCAAGAAGATGTATACTATGTTGCCAAGGGATTCTTAGATGTGGCACGTGTTATGGCATGTCAGGATGTAAACTATGTTTCTTAGTTGTTTTATGGCCATGGTTAGATGTGAGCCTTGACTTGGTAACTTGTAACTTGTTAAGTGGGATAAGTTGAAATTGGACATGAGTAGCCTAAGATGAATTATATTCAGTTCTTAGGGAACAAGGCACAATCTATTTGTAGTAATGTAACTTGGTCAGGTTGTTGTAGTCGAGGAAAGATTTGGTTGGGTTCCCAAGTACCAAAAAAAGTAAGGGTACTTGTGAGGGCATGATAATTAACGAGTTTCGGGGCATGAAAAGGAATGAAAAACCATGCTAACACATGTTAGACAGTTTCAATGCATGTTGATGAGTGTTAGGGAGTGTCAAAACATCATAAGGGAGAACTAGATCAAAATGCATGGAAATGGACAAATAAGAGCGTATATCAAGGAGTGTCAATTGATTCCAAGTGTCTCAAGGATAAAGTGTGTTAGGAGGTCAGAATAATTCTTGTAGGAGGAAATACTATGGTTATAATAAAAGGTTGGACAAAGTAGTTTTAGACAAAGGGAGACTTTGGGTTGGGCTCAACATTTGTTTTTCCAATGACTTGGTTGGGTTCCCAAGTCGCAAAAAAAGTAAGGCTATCTATGAGGGAATGAAAGTTAGGCAGTACGAAGGTGTGTCAGGGAATGTTAGGAAGTACTAGAACATGCTATATGGTTCCAAGGAATTATAGGCATGCCAAGATGTGTCAAGTGGTAGCGTGTGGTGTGAACATGTGCTAGGGAGTGTTAGGACGAAGTGTCAGGGAAACACAAGGGAGCACCGGTTTCAAATGCATGGAAATGAAGTGTCAACGAGTGCCAAGTGTGCTAAGGAGGGAGAGACAAGGTATGATAGGTAGTTCCAACGCATGCTAGAATGATAGGTAAGCATACCAAGATGTGTCAAGTGCCAAGGTGTGCTAATGCTTGCTATGGAGTGTTAAGGAGTACCAGGGAAACATAAGGGATCATTAGGAGAAAATGCATGGAAATGAATGAATAAGAGTGTGTGAAAGGGAGTGTCAATGAGTTCCAGGTGTGTTGAGGGAGTGACATGGTATGATAGGTAGTGCTAAGTCATGCTAGAGTGTCAAGGCGACATGCATCCAAGATGTGCCAGGTGTCAAGGTGTGCAAAATGGGTATTGGCACCAACATCAGGTGCCAATAGGTGCCAAGTGCCAAGTGTCAATGCATCATAAGTGCCAAATCTTCCTCTATTTCTTCTCGTCTAGTTTCCAATAATTGATCTCATACAACTTTAATATTAAACCATGACAAAGCATACCAAGTCATCTCAATGCATGCCAAACATGCTAAGACTTGCCAAGTTCCAACATGTGGCAAGTGCCAATATGCACCAGGGAGTGTGATGCATGCTATGAAGTGGCAGAGCACATCAAAGAGTGCAAAGGTGTGCTAGAGAGTGAAAATGCATGTTGAGTAGTGTCAGGGAGTACTAGGACAACACAAGGGAGTGCTAAATCAAAATCCATGGAATTAAATGAATATGAGGGTGTGTCAGGGAGTGTCAATGAGTGCTAGTTTTCATGCCAAGGAGGTAGTGATAGGGTATGCTAAGCACGTGTAAGGCATGCCATGTAATGTCAAGAAGTGCTAGAGTATGCTAAGTAGTTTTGGGGTGTGCTAACATGTGCCGAATAGTGCCAAGGAATTCCAGGTGCTAGGACATGCTAGGATGTGCAGGGTGCTAGAGTATGCCAACATGCGTCAAGGAGTTTCAAGGAAACAAAAGGAATAACCAAGCTAAAATGCACGGAAATGAAAACATAAGAGGGTTAATACTTCAAGACTTTATCTTTTTCAAAAGGGGCATGCTAGGCACACTAATAATATGTTCCAATACATGCCAAGTTCCAATGTGTGCTAACTACTAATGTTTGTTAATGCTATATTATGCCAAGGTATTCCAGGGCATGCTAGGGACTACATGGCATGCCAACACATGATAGGGGTGTGTTGTGCTATGTTAGGGCATGCCAACTTGCACTTGGGTGTCCTACTCATGGCAATATGTTCTAGGTACAAAGATGTTTTAGATACAAAGATGTTCCAAGACATGCAAGGTGCCAAGGAATGTTAGTGTACTATTGCAAAGCATGTTAAGGTGTGCCATGAGTGTTCAGGAGTGTTAGGTCTCTCCCATTAAAAGAATTGACAGAGCTTGATTATGTATTAAATAATATAGTTCCTACGCACACTATTGAAACTTTATTTAAAGTAAATTTTCTAGATAATAAACCTAATATAGATGAATAATGTGTTGACTCGTAGGAAAACTATATTATTATGACTTGAGGGAAAATATACACACTAATTACTTCTTAACAAATTGACTGACTATTATAAATGCTATGAACTCAGAAAAATAATGAAAAAGACTCCACAACAATGGCCCTAAATTGTTATATTTTGACAAAAAATATAGAATCAGGTACATAGTGTCATCAAAAACTCACTGGAATGATCAATGATGACGAACATTTTTGACCGTCACCAAAAGTAACCAAAAAGAGCATTGGTGAGGGTTAATAAAAGATCGTCACTAGAAGTGTCACCAAAGAGAGAAGGCCTTTAACGACTCTCACCAAAAGTGTCACCAAATAGAGAATTAGTGATGGACCTTTAATGACCCTCACCAAAAGTGTCATTTAGCTTTGGTGACAAACCTTAAAGGACCATCACTATATACACTTACAACAATGATTTTTTAAAGACTGTCTCCATATGTGACATTGGTGATGGACCTTAAAGGTCCATCACAGGCATGAAGCATCATCAAAAACTCATTGGAATGATCAACGATGATGAAAATTTATTGGCTGTCACCAAAAGTAACCAAAAAGGTCATTGGTGATGGTCAATAAAAGATCGTCACTAGAAGTGTCACCAAAGAGAGAATTAGTGATGGGCCTTTAGCAACCCTCACAAAAAGTGTCACCAAAGACAGAATTAGTGATAGGCCTTTAACAACCCTCACCAAAAGTGTCATTAAAAATGGATTTGGCGACAAACCTTAAAGCACCATCACTATATACACTTACAGCAACACTTTTTTAAACACCGTCACCATTTTCGACATTGGTGATGGACCTTAAAGGTTCATCACAAGCATGACCCTCACCAATGACCTTTTTTCTTGTAGTGAACATACAGGGCATCAAATGGAGGAGGCCATGGGACAAAGAGATTTCCTTGTTCTTCTTCCAGAAGTTTAAATTCTTCGTAATAAAAATAAAAAAAAAAAATGATTCAAAACATTTCATCAACATAAGGACTAAGAATCAAAATTTCTCATCCAAAAACTAAGAGTCCGCATCCTCATCTAGAAACTGATAACAAATATGAAGGAACCGATAACAAAATTCTCAAGAGATTCATTCAATCCCATTCATAGTTGATCAATTTCATCAATAACATCTTGATTTTCATGTTTATCAAAAACTCAATAAAGCTCATTAATGAAGTGATTAAAATATGTGATAGAAGTGATGGGTAAAGAATTACACCATTACTTTGCATGACCATCTAATGTAAGGATAAACAACCATGCAATGATTTCTTCTGAATCAACATCACTCAGGAAGAATAATTGAGCAAATTCAATAGCATACCCAAGAATGGTTGATGTACCCTTGCCATCAAATTTAAATCATGATAAGTTATGTAAAATATCCATGAGGATTAAAATATGTAGATCTTATGTAAAACACCTGGAGATTATTATTTGGGATTAACCCATTAAACATAAATATTCAAACTGACTTCAAAGGCTCAGCTTATCATATGGCCCTCCTTTAGCATAAAAAATGTTGATGGTGCTAAACTCTGCCAACATTATAGGGGGATCTCCCCAATGTGAAGTCTAAATTAAAACTCACACCATTTGGTGTAGGAGTCCCATCTGATCATACAACCCAACCACCATTGAAATAGCTTTCCAAGAAGTGCCTTGGATAGAATAGGACATAAGAAACTGCAACACCATTTTGGGGTGGAAAGAATGTGAGCTTTATGAGATAATCGATGTAAGGTGTATGAGGGAAACTTCCATGGATGGTGAGGGAAGTGAGCCACCAGTTAGAAAAGTAATAGTACTATCCTAAAGGGGGACCAAAGAATAAAATAGAGACTTGTTGAGTACCTTCAAATTACTCCACATGTAAAAAAAAATCATTAAAGCGTAAGAACATCCATTCAATAAAAACCATAACAAACAAACAAAATACTTCATTAATCTAGCATGTAAATTAAAAAACATATACCATACACATAACCAAAATATTCCAACTATGTACATGATAGATGCATGAAGGAATTCCAGTATATTAAGCTTTTGATAATAAGTGAAAGATCCTAAGTACACTATTACATGACTAATTCAATGTATCCAATAGTGGAACACAAAACCACAACTTGCTTCTCCAAAGAATAATCTATCTCCTATGTAGTACAATAGGAAACAAGGCTAAGCCTCTCAAAAGTCCTTTTGCTTGAGTAATGAGGAGCTATTTATAACAAATACCATGACTCTTGAGCTTCTCACGACTCTTTGACTTCTATGACTATTTATATTCTAATATGGCTCATTACTTTACAAGGTGTGGCCATTCATATTTCAATTGTGTCCCTTGGACTTCATTACATAACATTTATTACATAAGGCAATTTACACATGAGATGTAGCCTAATAAGGCAAAACTCATCAAATCTATAGATCATGTGCTTCTTCATGGAGTTCATTTGCGATATAAGTGTGCCATGATATGAAATCCTTTGCGATGGCTTTGATCTATTTTGGAAAATATCCTTTGTAGTATGCCCTTACCTCTGATGCCTCTGAAAATATGTTCTTAGAGCTTAACTTGACATTATTCCACATCTGTGAAAGCTTCATGTGCACTTTGAATAGTGTAAAGGCATACCATTGAATAAAATATTTGGGCACTTCCAAGCCTTCTTGTTTTGTTGGTTGCTTAAGTGTAATCTCTGATCTCCTGAAAGGAAACCTCCCTACCTCTAATTTCTTCAATGGATCTAATGGTGGGCATCCCATGATTCTGTGTAAGAGACTCAAATCCATTATGCAATCAATTATATGCAACCACGGTGTTAACCAACTTTTCTCCCAATTATGAGTATTATGTAGGTGGAGTCTTAATTGCACTCTATCTATTTTTGTGGAGTTCTTATCCTTCTTTTCCAAATTCTCTAGGGAATTTGGATATTTGGTAGTCCACTCTTGCATCTAGTCAACTGCCCTTGTTGCTATATTTAAGAGTTTCATGCTTCTTGTGAATTTTTCTGAATGTCAATGAGAGGAACCATGACATATTTTATAAGTATCATCTCATCATATAGTCATGAAATGGTTTGTTCCATTGGTCCCAAATCATCTAGCATGGTGAACTACCATTCTATGGTATTGGAGTCCTTTGATAACAATCGTTGGTTCTCCATTGTAATATGTTCAACCCGTTTCCTTGTCACAACAATTTATCTTGTTAGCTTGCATTGTAATTTAGAAAATACTTTGATTTATCCTATTCCATTGCAGAGAGTGCTACATTTGCTACCATAACTGCCCTCAAATTTATTATAGTGTTGGGGGTGATCACATTTTCTATCACTACTGAGACTGGTTTCTGAGGATCATTAGGAAATTGCCCATGCCTTCAATGCATGATGCCCTTATTTAGCTGATCAAATGTTATGCTACAAATATTTGTGACTTTGTCTATTGGTGGAGGTGTAATTCTCATCTCTTCGAATGGAAGATGTCCTCCTATGATTGGTTGTTAACCTAGAGTACTAGCCTGATCATCCATGGGATGGATGGTGTCTTCTTCCTCATACTTCTCCTCCTCCAGTTCATGAGTCAATTATTATTCTTCCAACCTCTACATTGCTTCCTCCTTCTGTAACTACCTCTCTTATTCTTCCTCTATTTGTCTCCTCTCTTCTTCTTCTACCATTTCATTCTCAAGAAACTCATCCTGCTTCCTGCTCTCCTCTTCTTCTACTTCTTATTCTTCTCCGTCTTTCCTCGTTCGCTCTATTTGTGTAGCTCCTTTATTTAAAAAATCAGCTTGCCATTTTCTGTGTCTCTTTCCTAATGGGTGCTTCATCCTTTTCCTTGGAGCTAAGTTCTTTACTTGAGGTTTTGTTTCCTCCTCCTCTTGTTCTTGCTCCTAAAAATCCTATGCTGGTGCACTGTGAGGTGAAATGGTGTTCATGGCTGGATGTGTCTTCATTCTAGAATTGTACTATCTCTTTATATTTTCATCCTCTGATCATCATATTAATTAATACCTTATATTATGCTTAATCATTTCATAATTCTACCTCACAATTCACATAAGATAATATGCATGGAAATATTTGGTGGTGAGTGTAGGTAGTTGAACTCTTCAATTTTTACTTTCAATGTCCTATGAATCTTTAATTTATATAATCTGATCCTTAATGGAAATATGGGCCAAGGGGATTTCTTCCTCCTATGAAGGGTTCCTGACAGTCCCTTATCCAACTAATTTTCCACCTCCTACATGACCACCTTGTTTTCCACATATTGCGGCATATGATGAGGGAATGTTTGACATGTAAAGAATCTGATGTAAATTTCCTTGGGAGCTGAAAAAAAGTGGGAAATATATTGAATAGAGTCCTTCACATGACCTCTCATGTATGGTAGAGTGGTCTCGAATATCAGGTGAAATAAGGCTACAAAGAAGTCTCCATACAATCTATCATACACGCCTCTAAATCATCCTTCTGATAACACCCTATAGTCGAAATAAAATAGGAAATTTTATTTAGGATTCTTGTTCCAATAGATATTTAGGAATGCATACTATGCATAGATATTGTCCAAGAGATATGCATACATGTAAAATTATGTAGCTTGATTTGCTTGCAAATATGCTTTGACCTGCCCCACTTGTTGTTGCAACTCATATGATAATATATCCACCAAATTGAAATATTTTCCACAGTTGACCACCATATTGACCATATATATTGAGTTCTCTTTTAATACCTTAGAATTCTTGTGTCAAAACATCCAAAAATACATAGCTATCAAATACTAATATATATCTCTGAAGATCTTTGTTCAATAAACAATTTTTGGCTAATGTCAAACCCTGGCGAGTTCTCGACCCCATCACTTGATAATATCAGTTATGTCAAGGTTAGCCCATATTGTATAAAATTCAACATTTTCATATTCATTAGGCTTGAGCATCTTATAATATGTTTGCATATCCTCACCATACTAGGTAGCGAGGTGTATGCCACTTTTACTATGCAGCACACTGTCTGATTCATCCATATGTGTAATTATCCATTCAATAGCTTCAACACATGGAATGATCATGTATCTGCATGCTATCATGTGTATCATTGAATTATTAATGTTTATATATGCATGAACATAGTCTAAGTCCTCAAGAAATGTCTCCTGCATGAAGGTGTTGTCGATCTTGCTCTAGGTAACCTCTGTCACATTACAATAAAACATTGAGTGTCTTGATATATAGGAATATTTGACTTTATAGCTTCATGAATCTCATCAGTGCTTGCCCTTGACAATTATTTAGAGGCTACTTTGTGTGGTGTCATGTCTCCAATAGATGACAACACAATATTAACACTTGTAGCACAAACACCTGTTTGTGTAAACACACTCATAGTGAGAAGATCACCTTAAAACAACTAACTATGCAAAAATATTTGTAAATCATGTTTAAAGAGTCACCGCAAATGATAGAGGATAAACAACTATGAAACACAACCAAAAATAAATTACATGCAAGAAAAAATACACATGCAAACTAGGATGGCATACTCTTTAAGCACGAAGAGACATGCATGGTCATTTAGTGCTTCATAGTGCACTAATGCACTCGAGAAATAGGAAAAGATTAGTCAAGGAACACTGTAACACCTTGAGGGATCGAAGGAATGAGAAAATTTCAGGGTTCCCCTATGCGCTCATACATCCTTAGAGAAAATGAGGGCGCACTATTGCACTCCAAACTGATGAAGGATGATGAAAAGGGGGCTTTGGGCTTTCAACGTGAGCCTATGCACTCAAGACAAAGAAGGATGCACTCTCTCATGTTGAAGGGGTGGATGGTGAGGCTTCATGCCTTTGTGATGCACCCATGTTCTAAAGGAAAGGATGGCACACTGTAGCACTTCGAAGGGTCGAAGGGAAAAGCTTCGTGCCTTCATGATGTACCCATGTGCCTAGGAATAAAATTGGGTTGAAGAGGGTGCAATTTTTTAGACTAAAGGAGCTTCAAGCTCAGGGAGTGCACTGTGCCTTAAAAAAGCCAAGAAACAAGTACAGAAAGTAGAAATTGATGCTAATATAGGAGAAGAATGATCTACAATGCTATATAATTTGTTTTCGCATGCATGGTGGAAGATGAAGAGTTTCATAAATGTGAAAGTTTCCTTGCATGTGACAGTAAATGAACATTTCCTAAATTAAGTTCCAGTTAAAATGGCAGCAAAAACATTGTAAAATAAGAAATCGAGAACAAAAAAATCAAGGTTTGACAGTGAAATTATAAAAAGTAGTAAAGATTTGAGTGTGCAAACTTACTTGTTACACTGGTCGATGAAGCTCTTGACGATTTTTAGTTGTGTGCTCAGACAAAATGATGATGAATGAATGGTTAGCTAGCTTTATTTAAAGAGATAAACATGCAAAACCAACTCATGCATGAGTGCCACTTGTCGTCACATGAAAGGATCAATTAAGAAGGAGTTAAGGTGGTTCCTATTTTCTAGGAGTGTGCCCTCATGAAACAATTAGGATTATGCATCCAATTGGATAGGGCAAAAGTCTTCGTCACAAAGGATTGCACCATGGAAGGGTGCACTTGCTTAGCATGAATGAGTGCACCGTAGTATGGTGCACTTTGGAAGCACAAAGATAGTGCGCTTACCTCAAGTTCAGACCTTCATCAACTCAAAATGTGTTTTTCCTTTTGTGGGATATTTTATTTATTTTTGCTTTCTTTTTCCACTTTTGTGTGCTTTTTTGAGTGTGTGCATGTCTAGAAGGAAAGTTTTTAAGTCAAGAAATATTGTGAGTTCACCTAACCACAAATTACTTACTCAAACACTGCTAATGGTTAAATGACGATGCTCGAGACGCATGAGCTTAGGAGGATGCAACAATAGGATAAAACAAAAATAATAAATCAAACCACATGATGACACATGGGGGCATGAAATGAAAATTAGTGTAGGCTCCAAAATCAATATAGGAAAAAAGTTTGGAGGGTCATTGTCACAATGACTACAATTCCAATCATTTCAAGAAAACATATATAATTTTCTCTTCATAATATGCAACACCCACAAAAACACAAAAATACTGTTAGCTTGGCATTTCATTAAATTTGAAATGACTTATATTGTGCACATATAACCTCATGAAGTCAAAAAATATGAATTTCATATTTTAAATGGTTTCATGAGCTCTTACATAAATTGTTTCCATGGTGCCCATTAGCTAGAATTAGATAGATCTAGAAGACTTGATTGCTTGGTATGTAATGATAGGTAATAAATGATCCATATTCTAGTGGGTAGATGCTTTGTTTTTGAATGTGTCTAAAATATAAATGTTTTTTTATCAATTCTAATATCTACTCTATGATTATTCTATGTAGAATTTATTTTTCTACTCGAAAAGAAAAACTAGTAACAACAAACCAATAAAGAATAGGCAACATCACCACCACTCAATACACTACACAAATAGTTAACCAAAAAAAACCCATTAAATGACATGTTTATTTTTGTAGTAGAGAAATAGAAACAAAGAAATATTAGTTGTATCATATACCAGCTTAGAGGTGAGGATTAGAGGTGGGGATTCTTCGATGTGTCGAGTCATAATTTCTATTATTGAATATCATATTGTTATATCCATTCTTGCAGTTGAAAATTTTCCCTTGAATACACCAATTTTCTCAACTTATCATTTGATCTCTTACTCGTTAACACCATGTGTGCCTATGAAAATATGGTATTAAATCCAACATTTTTTGTGATTCTTGAAGGCATTCGTAAAAGCATTGGACATTTTGTTCTATTGAAACTATTAGGGAACATGAAGGAGACAACCAATAGGAAACGTTTTGTTGATTACAGAGATATTGAGAGCAGTAAAAAGAGATTTTATTTCCAAAATATATTTAGGTTGTAGCAAATTGGGAGAGTAGGAACAACAAATTTGAGTTGTTATGCATAATTTCTCTAGCCTTTGATGTTGATATCAATTGTTGGTTACAATGCTCCTTTTCGGAAAGTCCCTAACACTCCCATAGTCCTTGAATGTTAGTTAGAGAATATAATTCCAACCACCTTCTATGCATCGCATATGTCCATCCAAGTGTCCTAGTTTAGTTTCAGCTAATCTAGTTCAGTTTAGTTTCACTCAACTCATTTATTGTTGATCTCTCCAATGTAATATTATTTAACTGATTCGTAATATTGAGAAGAGAAATCTATGCTCCACAATTTAGTCATGGCATCAAAGCGCAATCTATATGAGACTCCATGAGAGTACCAAAGAGAAGAGCCCCGGGTCGCATAAGACTCCATAGAGTGAAGTGTGTCGTCAAAGTTCATGGACGAGAAGCGAAGGAGAAATTGTGAAAACGACTTGAATATCACACTTGTGAAGAAAGAGAAATGCATTAGCTTCACCCCTGTGAATAGAGAAAAGTACATTAGGTTCACACCCCAAAAAAATAAGAATTTGAAAAAGAGTCAAAAAGTTATGGGATTGTAGAAAATTTAGAATTGATGCACCCCGTCAGTTGAAAAGGTACGTAAAATTGCACAAAGTACGTCTATCACGAGTTGTGGAAATGACAAAGCATAATTTGTTTTGAGCAATTTTTGTCAGGGGTTCATCGGAAGTAACAAATTGGGAGCACGAACACGATATTGTTTGATCATAGGAGATGCTCACCTGTGGAGTGTTAAGCAAGAAAATTAAAAGAAAGGGTACACAATTATTTGAAAGCAAATCATTTCAAAGACTTTTCATGGCTTCGTTCATTAAAAACAACCCTTATGTCCTTCTACGAAAGGTTCATTTTATTAAAATGCTTTTTTTTGAAACACTAAGATGTCACAAATCATTTGTTTTAATTTGTTCCAATTTTTTTATGTTAAGA
The DNA here is from genome assembly GCA_000404065.3 of Pinus taeda. Lineage (NCBI taxonomy): Eukaryota > Viridiplantae > Streptophyta > Pinopsida > Pinales > Pinaceae > Pinus > Pinus taeda. The sequence continues at coordinate 48,189 of APFE031455201.1, forward strand.
GGCCTTTCATTTCAAAAGTTTTGTTAAGAAGCCTTAAGAATTGAAAATGTTTTTTTAATTTTTTTATGAAACAAAAAATCCCTTGACTTTTGTGATTTTGCTGTTTGAAAATATTTTAAGAGGGCTCATGAGGAATTATTATATGAGGAATTATTGATTAAAAAAAATGGGGTCTTGATATTGAAGAGTGAAAGAAAGTTTGGTGCCTTTAGTATTGCTTAAAAACAAGGGGCTTTATTCAAAGTTTTTTTTTTTTGGGTTAAGCTTAAGGTATTAGATTTTTTTTAAAGGAGATTTTAAAATTTCATGAAAAGGAGATTGAAAAGAGGGGCATTGCTCCAATCGGTTCTAGACTTTGTGAAAGTGTCGCCTTAGTAGCGAATTTTTACTCTCGTTTATTTTGTGGAAGCTAAGAAACAAAGAAGCCACTCTAAAGATGCCTTTTATTGCAAGAAATCACTATGTTGGAAGTTTGATATTCTTGTTCATCCATAGTGACTCAACAAATGGGAAATGCTAAGAGGCTAAGAACGTCGAAGCAACAATTAGAGATGTATGAATGTTTTTTGAAAGAATTGGAAGTGAAGAGGAAAGAGAATGCCTTCACATTAAAATTCATAAAAGAACATGTATTTGACAACATTCTACCCCACATAGAAGATGCAAAGACAACCAAGGAGGCCTAGGATACCCTTGAGAATATTTTTGGTGTAAGGAGGAGTAATCCAGTTGAAGATGAAGATTTTGGTGAATCCCACTGTGCATGACCACAAGTGGATCACAATTTGATGAATCCAACAACAAAGCTCAATGATGATAATTTGGTGAATCCAACAACAAATATTGTTGATGACAATTTGGTGAATCCAACAATAGAGCTTATTGATGACAATTTATTGAATTTGGTAACAATGGTTTCTAATGACAGTAAATTTTTCATTGGATAAATCAATGATATGGTGAATCCAACAATTAATATTTTTGATGTAAACTTTAATGAAGAATTTTCGGATAATGATTAATATTTGTGGATGATGCAACAAAAAAATCATATCAACATGATGCTATTCAGTGAGAGAAGCCCACTCAAATCTGAAAACCAAGTGGAAGATAGCCTATCTGCAACAAAACATGTTAGTAAATAAATGGAAGATACAAAGACAAAAATAAAAAAAATAGATAGAGGTAGAAGCAAAGAAGGAATCCCAAAAAGAGAAAACAAAAATAGAAACATAGATAGAGGTGGAGGCCAATAAGGAAACCAACAAAGAGAAAACATAAACAAAGGTAGAGGCAGAGAAAGAAGTGCAATAGGAGAAATTCCCATTGCATAACATAAGGAATAGAACCAATGTGGTTTTGTAGATGTACCTAAACTTACCATTGATTTCCAATGTATTGGTAAATACGAAAATTATGAAGAAGAGTTAAATTTCTTTCAAGTATGTCTTGCAACACCATGTCTAAATGAGATCTGCATAAAGCTTATAGCAATGAACCTTGTAGACAACTTGGAGGATGAAAACATTCATGAAATTTTCAAGTATTGAAGTCCTGATACCTTGACAAAGAAATGAAGAGAAATCGTGGAGAAAAAATTTATCTTCTCAATATTATGAATACGTTAAATAAGATTACATTGGAAACATCAACAGTAAATGGCTGCAATGAGACTGAATTAAACTGGACTAACTGAAACTAAGCTAGGACACTTGGATGGACAGATGTGACACCTAGGAGGTGGTTGGAATTAGATTCTCCAACAATGTCTTATTGTACTTTCCAATGTCATTGAACTTTCATTGGTCATTTGTAACCAATAGAAGAATTATGTTATTAAAATTATCTTCTCATATATATAGATTTCCATCACCTTCTACTATCCCTCTTTAATTAGGTATACATCCTAAACCTAGTTCTTGTAATTATCTTCCATCCCAACCACTAAGTAACATTCACTATTTCATCGAAATTTTGCAATTATATTTTTGATAAGTTAAGTCTCAAGAATTTACTCATTAACTTCCACTTAAAAATTGTATATATATTCAAGTTACAATGTCATGATTTATCAATAACAATGCTTAGTTTTATTTTAGCATCAAGAGTCATAATTGCTTTCATGGGAATAGCTCGGTTAGTGTTGTCTATTAGTATAAATTTCCCTCAACAGCTATTTTTGTTAGCTACATAGTGGACAACCTACAAAGTCCATAATGTTCCAACTACTTGACATATACACATTATGACATACACAAATATATGTATATACCCAAAATTAGCACACACTCTTACTCTCTTTGACCTCACATCTTTTTTTCCACATTGACAGGATATATAAAAAATATGTAAAAGGAGGTCACAAGAATCCAATGCTCAAAGATCCAATTTGGTTCTAGAAAGAAAACAATCATTATATCTACCATTTATCTTTATCAATGGGTAAGAAGAAACGCTAAGTTGGGACATTACATACTTGTAGCTTGGTCACTATTTTACTTGTTTGTCTAGACTCAGTGTTATGAAACCAGCTCACAAAAAGATAGGAAAGATAGATCAATGCCTTATAATTCAGCTTCTTCGAGAGGGAAACCTCCTTTACATTACACAAGTGAACAATTATTTGATGTTTCAAATGAAAAAACCTACTTTCTATATATAGGAGTCTAAGGGGTCACAACATAACCAAGCCGGCCTAAAAATAATAATATAAAGGCACAAAAATAACAATAGTGGGATTCTATGGGGCACAATAAGAACAATATGGGGACAATATGGGCACAACAAAAACAATAAGGGATACAACAAAAATAGTATTATAGGGACCTAACATGCCCCCCTCCTTCAAAAAAGTGTTTTCCTCAACGCTTGAGTAGTTCTGGATGCTTTTGTATAAAATTCTCATCCTCCCATGTGGAATCTTCAACGGGTAAGTTCTTCCACTTGATGAGATACTCGGAAATTGATTGATTTCATAGTTGTCAAGTTCTTGTTTCTTGGACTGCTTCTGGTTCCAATATGAATTTTCCTTCCTCGTCAAGTTCTAGCAATATTGTTTGAACTGGAAGCTTGTCACCTATAACCTTATTTAAGCATGAAACATGGAAAACTGGGTGCACTCGAGAAGCTACAGGAAGCTCCAATTTGTATGCCATAATACCTATCTTTTCCAACAACTTGTATGGACCATAATACTTTGGTGATAATTTATTATCCTTCTTAGCTTGCTTGAGGGACATTTGTTTATATGGTTGTAGCCATAGGAATACCCAATCACCTACATCAAAACTTCTTTCGTTGCGATGTTGATTTACCTGTTGTTTCATTCTATTCTGCGCCACGGTGAGGTTATCCTTTAAGAGTTGGAGAACTTGTTGTTGATGCTCAATGTGATCTTCCACTACTTGAACATTAGAATTTTCTCTTAAATATGATGTGACGGACGGTGGATGATATCCATAAAGTGCCATAAATGGGGTCATTTTTGTTGTTGTGTGGAAGGAAGTGTTATACCACCATTCAGCCAGAGACAACCATTTGACCCATTGTGTCTGTTTATCAGATACAAAGCAACGAACATATCCTTCCAAACATTTGTTTACTATCTCAGTTTGCCCATCAGATTGAGGATGATAAGATGATCTATGAGATAATTGAGTACCAAGACAAGAAAATAATTTTTTCTAAAAATTTCCAGTGAAAATGGGATCTCTGTCGCTTACAATAATCTTTGGGTTTCCATGTACCTTTTAGATTATCTCCATAAATGGAGTAGAAACTATACTTTCTTTAAATGGATGAGACAATGCACAAAAGTGTGCATACTTGGTAAGTCTGTCAACTACCACCATTATAACACTCTTTCCTTCAGACTTGGGTAAACCTATGATAAAATCCTTTGAAACCTCCTCCCAACATTGGCTTGGAATGGATAAGGGTTGTAATAGTCCTAGGGTCTTAATTGTTTCAACTTTATTTGTTTGCAACCAACATTCCGCACAAACTTTTGATATCTGATTAAGGCATAAAAAAAAAAAAAAAAAAATAAAAATAAAAAAAAAAAATAAAAAAAAAAAAAAAAAATAAAAATAAAAAAAAATAAAAATAAAATAAAAATAAAAATAAAAAAAATAAAAAATAAAATAAATAAAATAAAATAAAATAAAATAAAATAAAATAAAAATAAATAAAAAAATAAAAAATAAAAAAAAAAATAAAAAATCCTTCTTAACCCTATGGTATGTTTTTAGAAATCTTGAGTGCCCTCCTAAGGGAGAGGTGTACAATTCCTTAAGAATATTTTGTTTGAGTTGGGAATTCTTACATAGGTATAACTGATCCTTGTACCATAACAAATCATTTTTCTAGCTAAATGTATCAAATGTACTGGGATCTTGTTGTATCTTTTGAATGAGTGCCCACAATTCCTCATCATTCTTCCATTCATCCCTTGCTTCGTTTATCCAATCTAGTTGGATAATAGAAATGGCGACCCTAACCAATGGGAAGACACTTCAAGGTAAAAACAGATCATGATAGTCTTAAATAATTTTTAGAAAAAATATTATCTCGAGAAGAGCAGCAAAAATTGGTCACAAAGAAGTTGGGCTATGACTTTAAAATCATCTACAAAAAAGGGAAGCAAAATGTTGTGGTAGATGCACTCTCAACAATAGTAATGGGGGAATCACTAGTATTAGAGGGACCTAACACTCATATTCTTAGGGCATCATTCTACTAAACTAAGCATTATGTCAAGGTTATTGAGTAGAGGGATTTATGGTAAAATTTAAAGATTTTTGCATTAGAAGCTGCTACTAAAGGTGTCTTTTACATTTTTAATGGTTAGAGATAGTAATACAAAACTCATCGCACATACAATTTTTAATTATTCAACTCTTGTTTTGAAAATGAATGGTCCAAAATTGTTCTCCCACATATACCTACATGATACAACTCAATGATTAATTTCATGTCCATGTCCATTATCTTATTGGGAGAATTATAGTACCCCATATTGATTAATATTATGGAAAACATCTAACCATTAACAAAAGAGTTGTTGGGACTATTGACTATTAGATGATGTTAGTGTGCTATATCACCATAAAATAAGCTTAAGATGATATTTATTTAACCACCAATGGAGCTTAAGCTAAGGGCATTGGCTTGACTTGATCCTCTCACAACCAGGATTATATGTCTGCATTTTTATTATGTCGTGCACATTGTGCATCATGGAGTTAGCATTTAAACCTTTATATCAAATAGTTTTTTTCATATATGGTATGTAATGTTCATAGAATATAAAGGCTATCTGATGCCATTTTATTATGTCAACATATTTTTTTCATTCATTCAATTAACTTAGATATTATAATTATCCTTTTAACATTGGCTATAGTGGTAATAAATTTGGTAAATGAGCTAGGATTCACATTGTAATTATAATCAATTGGAGAAGCGAAGAAATGGATTTAATTTCAGTGGGAGGAATTTTATAATAAGAAATAACATTAATGATTAACACTAAAATTTGACATAATCAAGGGTTGGATGTAGAATACATTTTTTTTTGTATAGGATTGAATTCGTTCCAAAAGTAGTTAAATGGCTTGATGTAACATCACCCTACCTCTTTCTCTCTAGTACTTGCATATAAGATTTGAACCTCCATCTTCTTCATGCATGTGCCCCTATTTACCATTCAAACATAGGTTATGCAAGCATCCTACTCACCATTCAACGAGTTCCCAATAGGCTCAAAACTTAAAATTTAGTGAACTGGTTATGATACAAAATAGAAGTCATATATATATGAAAATAGATTCACCAGTGGAGATTTGTTGGAAAGGAAAAGGAGGTAAAACAAAAATTTAACACAAATAATTCACACAAACAATAACACACAAGCTCTGACCCTTCTATTGATCACACAAATCTTGATGATTACGATGAACCTAATGAAGGGTATTTAAACTGTTTTCAACAAGAGACTCACCTAAAATAAATTCACATGCAATCACACACTAAATTTGACTTAAGTTGACTTGAATCAAACTGACTCTCTAATTGTAACCAAATTCTTTATGTTGGAGTAATTATCTATTTTAACACTCCCCCTTAATCACGACCGCTAAACTAAGACATAACTCATGACAACTCAAACATGCCAGTTGGTCTATGTCTCATCTAGGCTTACACCACCTAATTTTCTTATATGAAACTAAGACACATATTTTTCTAATGACCTAGTAAATATATCAGCCAATTTATCACTAGATTTACAAGGCTTCAAGTGAACTTCTACATTTCTCACAAGTTCTGTTATAAAGTGTTATCTAGTTTCAATATGCTTTCTCTTTTGATGAAACACGCTATTCTTGGATAGTGCAATAGTTGAGGTGTTGTCACAATATATTGTTGATGATCCTTGTTGTTTCTACTTGAATCCAACCAATACTATTCTTAACCATATTTCTTGACATGTTGCTAATGTTGTTGCTACATATTCTCCTTCTTCTGATGAAAGTGTTACAATATGTTGCTTCTTAGATTCCCATGAAATCACACCTGAACCAAGATGGAACACATAACCAAAAGTGCTCTTCCTATAACCCAAAATTCCTACAAAATCTCTCTCTCTATGTATCTAATCAGATCCTTCTTCTTTGTTCTTGTATACATTATGCCACAGTCTATATTTCTTGCTATGTATCTCAGAATTATTTTTCTTTCTCTCCAATGCGTGTCTTTTAGAGTCCCCATAAATCTAGAAATCAAAATCACTCCTTGCATAATATCTAGTCTTTTAGCTATGAGATACATGAGGGTGTTAACAAATATTTTGAATAGAGTTGGATTGACATCTGATCCTTCATCATCCATGCTTAACTTTCTACCTGCTGCAGCTGATTTAGGGGCATGTTTACAATTTTCCATCTCAAATATTTTCAGCAAATCTCTTGGATATTTGTTTTGACAAATTAAAATTCCTTTTTCAGATTACTCAACTTCTAAGCCAAGAAAATATTTCATCAGGCCAAGATCTGTCTACTCAAACTCTTTCATCGTGGATGCTTTAAATTCATCTAACTCGATATCACCTATAAAAATCATGTCATTAACACATAAGCAAACAATCAAAATTTTTCCATACTCATTTACCTTTGTGTACAAGGTAGGCTCAATGTTTCTTCTACAAAATCCATTCTTGATCATGTAGTTATCAAATATGCTATACCAAGATCTAAGCGCCTGCCTAAGTCCATAGAGTTCATTCTTCAACCTATAACATTTATCTCCTTTACCTTCAACTTCATAACCTCAAGGTTGTTGCACATAAACTTATTCTTCTAGAATTCCATTTAAGAAGGCTGATTTCACATCCATCTAATATACTTTCCATTTTTTTTAAGATATTGTGGCTACACTACAACAAAAAAGGTAATTTGCGCTAGATTTAGTGCCATTTTTTAGTGCATTTCTTTTCTAATTAGGATGAGCATCCTGGCACTAAATCTGACTCTGCTATACAATTTTTAAAGAGTCCTTTTTTGTGCCATAGTTTGCATCCATTTTTACACCAAATTTTTCATCTTGTTTTGCATCAGATTTTGCATCTAGTTTTGTGTAATGTTTTGCATCTAATTCCACACCACTTTCTACATCTAGCTTGCACCATTTTTTTACTACACTTTTTTCTTCCATTTTTTCACCAAGACTTACATCTATTTTGATGACAAGTCTTGCTTCTAGTTATGCGCCAGTTTTTTCATATGTTTTTGTGTCATTTTTTGCTTCCAGTTTTGTGCCATTCTTTGCTTCTAGTTTTGTGCCATCATTTTCATTTGGTTTTACATCATCTTTTGCATTTGATTTAGCACCATTTTTGGCATCTATTTTGTGTCAATTTTTGCATATAGTCTTACACCAATCCTTTCTTCTAATTTTGTACCTATTTTTGCACCAACTTTTGCATCCAATTTTGCACCATATATTGAGTATGATTTAGCACCAAATTTTGCATCCATTTTTGTGCACATTTTTGCATCTCTTTTTGTACCACTTTTTACATCCACTTTTTCATTTGATTTGTCTACCATTTTTGCACCATATTTTGCATCATTTGTTGCATCCTTTTGAGCATCCAAATTTTCATCTATATTTGCATCCTATGTTGAGCCATGTGTTGTGTCTACCTTTGCATCCCATTTTGTGTCTAATTTTACAATCAATTTTGAGCCATTTTTTATGTATAATTTTTCATTTCTTTTTGCACCTCATTTTGCATCTAACATTACATCTTAATTTGCATCCAATTTTGAGCCATTTTCATTCCCATTTTTACACAATTTTCTGTGTCTACTTACGTGTCCAATTTTGGACAATTTTTTACATCCATTTTTGCATCCTTTTTGTTGTCTAATTTTGGATCCTTTTCAACATCCAAATTTGCATCCATTTTTCTGCCTCATTTTGTGTCCACATTAGCATCTTATTTTGCACCTAGTTTTGAGTCTAAATTTACATCTAGTTGTGAATTATTTTTAGCATCCAATATGGCGTCATTGGTTTCACCCTTTTCTTATCCCCATTTTGCATTTTTTTGTGTCTTTTCCTACATCCTTTTTTGTGCCCAATTTTACACCATTCTTTGAATCCTCATTTTGCATCTAAATTTGCATCCTTTTTTGCTTATTTTTAGCATCGAACTTGGCATCCTCTTTTGTATCTAATTTTACATCTAGTTGTTTTTCCATTTTTGTATCTAGTTTGGTGTCCATTTTGGTGTCCTTGTTTGTGCCTAGTTTGGTATCCTTTTGTATGCCATATCTGGTTCTGTTCATTGTCTCTAGTGTTATGCCCTTTTTTACTTCTCGTTTAAAACACTTTTTGTGTCCTTGTTTGCAGCTTCTTTTGGCGCCTAGTTTAACATCAAATTATATTCCTAATTTTTCATCCATGGTTACACCACATTTACATCCGCATTTGGCTTCTTGTTTATAGTGTACTTTTCTTTCCATTTATGACCCCCGTTATGGGTTCATTTTACTAATTTTAATTACATATTGAAATATGTTACAGTTTCTAAATATCATTAAGGAAAACATGACAATTCAAATTGATAACATAGTGTTTGTAAAAAAATTCAAGTGAAACTAACAACATTCATCCAAAAAATAGCAATATCATCCATATATAGTAATTCTCCATCAAAAAATCATTAAAAATTTTCAATATACATATATCACTACCAAAGAAATACCTATCACAAATATCATTATTCCAAGGTAAATTCAGAACATTCATCCAAAAATAGTAATATCATCATACATAATGATTCTCCATCAGAAAACATTGACAATTTTCAGCACATATATAAAGTAACAAGATAATACTAATAATATTATCATCATCTTTAATAATCTAAAATTCAAATGTGTGATTATGAGATCAAAATATTTCATGAATATCATTATTCTAAGGTAAATTGGAAACATCCATCCAAAGATAATAATATCATCATACATAATAATTCTCCATTAAATTAATGTTAATAATTTTCAATATGTACATAAAGTAACAAGATAATAACGATAATTTCATCATCATATTTAATCAACTCAACTAAATTTCATTGTATGCTAGCCAAATCAAAATGTTTCAGAGATATCATTATTGTAAGGTAAATTCATAACATCCATCTAGAAATAAGAATTTCCACGATCATCAAGGTATCACTAGCTAGCACCATTAAGATCATAGTCAAGACCATCCTCATGATCATTAATCTGACCATAATCTTGACCATCATGATCAGTTTCATCCACATCATCATCACCAATCTTATCACCATCATCATCAAAATCACCAACGCTATCACCATCATCATCACCAATGCTATCACCATCCTCATCATCATCATATCCTATATCTAATGTATGTTCAACATAGTCTAGATCATCATCTACAGGTTCATTACCTATAGCGTTCTTGAAAAAAAATCAATATTACATGTTAGTATTAATTCCATAGCACAACACATATTTTGGTTACAATGTTAACCATAAAATGAGATAGCATACAATAACATATAATAGTACTAAAAAATAAAAATAAAATTTGGTTTAAGATATATTGGAGATCCATTTAAGATTGTGCTTGTAATTCACATTAAGTAGTAGAAACAATTTAATGCATATGAAGTAGGTACCAAATTGTTCTTCATATTCTATTTTGAATGTTTCTTATGATGTACATTCACCATTGGTAAGTTAACAGTTACTAGAAGCTTTAGCTCAAATTACAATTGTAATTCGAAAGTGCATAATCTTCTCAATCACAAATTGTGAACATTCTGCACAATGGACCCACAACAAGAATTCACCACCATGCTTCAGGTTATCATTATTGGGTTAAGAATTAAGATGAAAATAATCATCTCATTCTTAATTTTAAAGGAAAACAATCAACCTCAACTTCTACAACAAATTTGTAACTAATTCAAGTTATCATCAATCTCACCTAGCTTACATGATACAACAGTGTCAGCCTAAATAAGTTGTAGGATATTTAAGACAAGATGTCCATGGAAATGCAGGTCACCAACAACACAAACCCGACATTACAGGGGTCAACATGCTAAATATTACACCATGCCATATATGAAAGGGTATATCATAATTATAGAATACACAACTATTTAAAAATGGTTTGTGAATATTATCATAAATCCATCAATAGAGATATCAGAAGATAACAACAAAAACAATTATTTAATATCTTACACCATACTTGTAACACCCTCTCTTAAATTATTATTATTATTATTGGTCTAATTTCAACATTGGTGAGGCTATATGATGATCATGGCATAGTTCTAAATTGATTAGGTTTTCTTTCACACTTGAGCGACTCATTTTGTAACACCATTCCTTAAAGGACTGGATGTGTAAATTATGGAGATGGCTCCATAGCCCATAACTATTGATGTTTTAAGTGATATGATGATGACTATGTTAATTACATATATGGTGTATCACATACTAACAACCCTCATACACATTTGTAACAGAGAGGTTCTCGAAGCTTACAAGGAAATCCAAAATGTTAATCACCTAGTTTTATTAAGGGCACAACCCTTTTTTCACTTCATGTTGTAGGCCTATTGTTTCTAGGACTCATATGAAATAAGGAGAAATTATAAAATTTATGCAACGGTTTCTGTTGGCTGATATAAACCCCAGAATTTCAACCTATACGTTAGTTTTACATGTGCTAACTGTAGAATGGTTTTAACTTTTAGACTCCTATTATAGTTAGAATAATTAATTGTAGTGAGTGAACTCCACCCAAGCAACCTGCCAGTCAAGGTAAACATGTTACATGAGAGGCTACTATAAGGGATTCAACTTCCTTGGTGACTCTAAGGAAATGGAATCAACGAAACATATCAAACAAACTCATCGACATCAACAACAACACCCTCAGGAGACCTGTCAGCCACCCAAATATGTTTTCCCTGAGTCCCACTAATGATTTAAGCCTTTTAACCTCTTGTCACTCTCATGATATAGGCATGATAGCATCAATCAAACCAAAGTATCTCTCATAGGCCTATGTTTTAGCAACTGTGGACTCTTCTCAGCAAATTTGTGTCAACAACCCTGAGATTTGAACCTCTTTTCTAGCCCAGAAGCCCGACCTCTACCCAGAACTTGCTACAACCTTCAAAATACATCAAAAACATTATAAAAATGTTGATAAATCGAAAATCAATCTTGGCACTAGGTCTTAGCATCCCAAGCTGGCACTGACATTCTATCAAACACTTGGCATCAATTCAATCTACATGTCTAGGATACAAGACAAAGTAGAAATGGCTGAAAGGACTTATGAAACATAACCAAAAGGATCATCTCCTTCTCCAATGAACTATTATATCATCAATTAGGTCTTGCATCCATCCATTCAACAATTACAGGTAAATACATGAAATATTGATGACATGAACCAGTCATTTAACCATGCTTATAACCACCATAATAGAGATATGACAACCATTAAATCCACATATAAACCAGTGCAAAAGTAAAAGAACTGAGCTTTTATTAATTAGAGGCAAATTTGAGCAGGTTCGGGACTTCCATGTACCACTCGACCATAGACATGGCTGAACCAAATCCCTCTTTTATCTATTCACCCCTATGCCATATTCCAGGCATGAATGTGGGATCTCATAGAAAAATCAATCCAAGAAAAAACAATGTAATCCAAAGGTTAAACCACCTCCACACTCACCAAACTGTGATCACACCAAATATGGTGCTCTAATCACAACCATACCGAACTTAGAATGTTGTCATAAATCCATCACTATCCTTGAGGATTTTCCTATCCCCTTGTCTCTCAAGCTTTACCACAATCCAAATCCAGATCACTAAGCCGTAAACCAAGACTTCTCCCTCAGTCTTTACCATGTATCAAGCCAAAATTGGTCAAGGGATTATTAGGTCTTTGGGAATGAAACTTGAGACCACCTCCACCCCGGATTCCGAAATCCATCCAACAAACCAAATCTCAAAACTGAGATAAACATCCCAACATAGCATGACATCTGGAAAAAGGAAAGTTTAGGCTAAAAACCACCATCATACTTAGAAAAACCATGTCAATGACAACAAGAGAACCATACACCAACATGCAAAGTCATACATGCCCGAACCAACTAGAAAATCACACATGCAAAAGGTTACCTACAAGTGCTCCTACTAAAGCTACCTAATCCTGCTCTTCTTCCTTGATCCTTTCTTTCCTTCCTTTCCCTTGCTTTTTTTTCCTTCCTTGATCCAAAGATAGAGTGCTCCAAGAAAACTCTAAGTGACCAAGAGTGTGAGAGAGAGAGAGAGAATAATGAGAGAGATCCAAGTTGAATTGACAAAAGGTTACCAACTAATCGTCAAAAGGATTTTTATGAATGAGGCCTCTAATTTATTCATTTTTCATTATTTTCCTTCAATTTCCCACTCAAGTGCAATATGTGACCTTTTGCCTTCGTTTTCTCCTATTTTCCTTAATTTTCATAAATAAATGTGCCAAAAATGACTTTTTTCCTTTTAATGCTTTTACCTTAGCCTTTGCCAATTTTCCTTAGCCACAACACACATCCCTTGATGCCCACTAGGATATATTCACCCAACATTTAACTTCGAATAGGCGTCCCTTAGCCATGGTTGTATTTTTCCTTTATTAACTTTTATTACATGAATTTTTCAATAGGGTTGTTATAGAACCCTCCCCCTTGGGGAACACCATCCTTAGTGTTAAACCACACCAAGACCTCAACAAAACTGCTGAAAGGAAAACTTTCTTCTCGTGGGTCTTTATAACTTAGCTCGATGAAATATTTACAATGAAAGACCTACTCAAAGAAAAACATCATGACAACATGACAATAGAACAACCATAATAACATGACACCCATACCACCTATTAGAGATTTATAACTTAGCTCATGTTGGTATTTACATCCATATACACATATATACATATACAAAAACATCAACAAAACATATGCCAAACATATACCAACATGAAACCAAAACTACTTTGCCTCAACTGGTAACCAATGAAGGATAGAGGGCCCACATCTGATCCATCATCTCCCATGTAGCTTCTTTATGCCCAAAGTGCTTCCACTACACTTTAACTTTCTCTATGGCTCTATTCCTCAGCATGAGATGTTTCCATTGCAATATGCACTGAGGCTCCAACTGGAATTATCCTTCTTGCTCCACCTGTAGTACAAACCATTCAATAACATGATCAACATAATTTATATACTTCTTAAGCAATGAAATATGGAAAACATTGTGGAATTTCATTGTTGGAGTCAATGCAAGTTGATATGTCATCGGTCCAATCCTCTCAAGGATCTCAAAAGGCCCACAATACCATGGTTCCAACTTGGCACATGAACCAATCCTCAAAGAGATTTTCTTTGGTTTTACATGCAAATACACATGCTCCCCAACATGAAACTCCTTGAACACCCTGTGATGATATGTATAAATCTTTTTTCTATCCTTTGTTTCCTTTATATTATTATTTATAACCTACATTTCCTGCTCCATGTCTACCAACATGTCCAATAAGTACCTTGTTCACTAGATCACTCAAGCTTATGGGAGTATTACAAATCCATCCATATAATGCCTCAAAAGGACTCATCATCAATGAATCCTGATAACCATCATTGTATGTGAACTCAACCAATGGAAGATTCTCCTCTCATTTCTTCTGTGGGTGAATCACGATATCTTCCAAGATCTTGTTGACCCTCTCTATCTCTCCATCTGTCTGTGGATGGTAAGTTGTGCTGAAGGCCAACTTTGTACCCAAACCTACAAATAGCTCCTTCCAAAATTTGGAAGTAAACATCGCATCCCTATCTGACACCATATTCCTTAGAACACAATGTAGTTCCATTATCTCTCTTATGAACACCTATGCCACCTCACTGGTTGAATAGGTAGTCTTTAATAGAATGAAGTGAGCTACCTTGCTTAACATGTCAACCATGACCATAATAAAATAATGTTTCTTTAATATCCTCGAAAGACCTATAATAAATTCCATGGAAATGACCTCCCATTTCCATTTGAGAATCGCTATAGGCTGTAGTAAACCACTCGGATGCTTACATTGTATCTTGACCTATTAAAAACCTAAACATCTAGCAACGAACTCTGCACTTCCCTCTTCAAAATCAACCATTAGTAGAAATTCTTTACCACCATCAATGTATTCTAATATCCTGGATGACCTGAGTATGGCTTGGCATGAAATTCCCTCAAAATAAGATTCTTAAGCTCAGTGTAATTTGACACATAGATCTTGTCTCTAAACCTCACCAAGCCATTTGTCATGAGAAGATAATCTGCATATCGATCATGTATACCTATACCTGCACATGTACCAACACTTGTACATGTACCTGGGTTCTGTTATAACATGTGTGTAATCTCCATGTATTTGTCATTTTGCTTTTCATCTTGCAATATCCTATCCTTTAACTATATCCCATAAAATATCATAGATATTGTGTGATTTACCTGTACCTTCCCGCTAAGGGCATGTGCAACCTCGTTCTCCTTCCCTTTGATGTATCTTATCTTCAAGTCAAACTCACTAAGCGTAGCCAACCATCTAGATTTCCTAGAATTTAGATTTGGCTAATCAAACAAATACCTAATCCACTATGATCGCTCATCAATGTAAAGCTCATGCCTAGTAGATAGTGTCTCCACATATTCAATTCATGCATAATTTTTTCTAGCTCAAGGTCATGTATCGAATAGTTCTGCTCATTCTCATTCAGCTTCTTTGAATCATAGCACACTACCTATCCTTATTGCATGAGAACTCCTCCAAGTCCTCTCTTGCAAGCATCTATACAAAATACGAACTCCTTGTCCGGGTCCCCAATCTTTAGTATTGGTGCATGTGTCAACAACTGCTTAAGCTACTCAAAACTAGCCTCACATTCTTCTATCCATTCAAACTTCTTACCTTTCCGCTAAAATGACATGATAGGATATGCAATGTCTGAAATGTTCCTAATGAAATTCCTATAATAACCTGCCAATCCCATAAATGATCTCACCTCATCCACATTCTTAAGAGTTTCCCACTCCATGATGGCCCTTATATTTTCTAGATGCACTGCTATGCCATCCTTGGAGACAAAATGCCCCAAATAATGTACCTTAGTCTGAAAGAATCTACACTTGCTAAGTTTAGCATATAATTGATGCTCTCATAGCAATCTTAACACTGCTTCTAAATTCTCAACATGGTCTTCCTCATTCTTAGAATATACTAGAATGTCATCAATGAATGCAATAACAAACTTGTCTAGATAACGATGCAACACACTATTCATCAAACATATAAATTTAGTTGGAGCATTAGTAAAATAGAATGGAATGACAGCAAATTCATAATTCCCATACCCAATACTGAACGCAGTCTTGAGGATATCCACTTCCTTGATGCATACTTGATGGTATCGTGATCTCAAGTAAATCTAAGAGAAAATTGTTTCTCCCTTCAAATGATCGAACAAATCATCAATCCATAGCAAAGGGTACCTGTTCTTGATCGTTACCTTGTTCAACTACCTGTAATCAATGCACAATCTAAGAGTACCATATTTCTTCTTCACGAACAACACTGGTGCACCCCAAGGTGATACACTTGGCCTAATGTACCCCTTGTCCAATATTTCCTTCAGCTGCAACTTTAACTCAACCAACTCAAGTGTGCTCGTCTTGTAAGGTTCTTTTGATGTTGGAGTTTCCCCTAGCACCAACTCAATAGAAACATCTACATCCCTGTGAGGTGGAAACTCTAAAATATCCTTAGGAAATACATCCTGAAACTACTGCAAAATTGGGTACCTTCTTAACACACTGGCATCCTTAATCTCCTTACCCTTTTCATTAGAAATGCGTACTGCAAACATCACACAAACATTTATGCAACTATGATTAGCCTGCATAGTGGTAAAAATCCTTATGTAGGCTTCTTCTTCCCCTGCAAAATCCTCTTTTCCCCACTATTATCCACACACTCAATGGCCTTGTCAAATAAATCCACTTTAGCTCTATGAAGGTATAGCCAATCCATACCCAAAAACATACTATACATTCCCAATGGAAATACATTCAAATGTGTTCTTATAGGCATACCATTTAGCTCAAATGCACAAGATCTTACCCAATGGTGAACTCGCTTCTTTGTACTTGTAGCCAACTATACCAACCAATATTCTACATGCACTTCTTTTTTCAAACCACACTTATCCACCAGGTCAAGATTAATATAAGTATAGTTAGATCTAGGATCAATGAAAATAGAAACAACTTGATCATTAAGCTCACCATCCATCTCAATGACTGATGCCTAATGATTCACCTGCCTATTGTTCACAACTGCATAGATCCGAGGAATGATATGACCAACATCACCAACTATGTGTGCTTCCTGAGCACTATATATCTAGGGTATACCACCACTCTAATATTGTGGAAAATCCCTCTTACGATGATCTTTACCACATATCCAACACTACAATGGTTCCCTACCACCACTTCTAGCCTGCTACGCTCCACATCCCTTCTTTGCGGTTTTTATTATCTTGTAAGGAATCACATTTTCTTTCTCACTTACATCTTGAGGACTTCCTCTCTCTAGTGGCCATTTTTCTTTACATTTCTTATTTATTTTCAAGTCATGCTTAAACTCAAATTTGCGCATCAACTGCTCATAAAAATGCTTCAACTTTTAGATGGCCTACTCCAATGATCTAGGCTCAACAAACTCAATTCGGTCTCTGTATGCAACTGGAAGTCCAATGATGAATCTTTGAACTTTGGCCTTCTCCTCCTTGAGGTAAGGCACATATCTCAACAACTCCAAAACTCTACTAGTATACTCATCATCTGTCGTAGAACCTAACCGCAACTCATAAAATGTCTTAACTTTTTCATCATAGTACCTCTCAGACAAGTACTTCTTCTTTAAGCACCTTTCAAATGCATGCCAAGTCAAATCCTCCCCCTATATACCTTTGAAATTCTTCATGCCTTCCTACCAAATATATGTTTTGCATTAAGACTGAAAGTAGCTATGTTTTACTTTCACTTTTTATGAATAATCATGCAATTGGAAGAATTTATTCATACCCAACAACCATGCCTTTTCATCATGTGATTTATTTATCTCTCCATAAAAGGTAGGTGGATTTTCATTCTTAAACTCACCTAGAAATTATCCCCTATCACTCCTCTTGTAAGGATGATAATGGTAATGATCATGGTGCCTATCAGAACCAAAACTAGAATAGTACCTGTGTCGATCACCTCTCCTATCTATAGTCTGCAATAGCCCACCCTCTCTGATCATGTCAGATCTATCCAAATTTTGTCTGTTAGGAGACATACTACCATATGCCCCATTATTTTTTTACTCAGGTCCATAGCTGATCTGAGGTGTTCCCTCTCAGTACAAATCTGACAAAGTCTGAAGTAGTATTACATTCACCTCTTCTTGTTTCTCTTGTGCCTACATGATTTTTGTCATTGTCTGCTTTGAAACTCCTTATTTCTTCCTTTTATGCTTCTCAAATTTTCTACCAAATCCAAAGAGTGCCCCACACCACATTGCCCACCTGATGCATAGGGAGATTCTATGTAGTCTACTACCTTGTTAGCCATCTAATCTCTTTCCTACAAGGCATACTATGTCAACTAAACCAAATCACAATAAATCAATGTAGCGTAGCATAATTTGGGGAGTATACCTTGTCTGCAAAATCATCAAATTAGCGTGATACATGTATAACATAACCATAATAGAATATAGACATATATCGAATAAATGTATCAATGCATAAACATCATTCTAGCTACGGTCTAGTCATCAATGCAAGGCCATATCAACAATGCATGTTGTGACCTCATGCATGAAAACAACCATTACTCCATTCCACATTTCCACATGCAACTATCAACATGCATAATAAATGAATAATCAACTACACACACATATGAATGCATGTAGTTGAGCATAAGTGATAAATTCTTGTGACCAACCTACAAGACTGATACATGTAATCAAAACATTCAAGAATGAACATGACATACAAGGATGTAGTCAAGTGACATATAATCAACATGTAAGCGACATATAATCATATGCAACCAATAATATACTTCCAACGATGCATCCCACAAAATCACATCAAGGCTCTCATGACAACCTTACTACAACCATGATGAACATGATGCAATGCAACAAGCACATGGAATGCAAGTGTAAGGGACACACATGCAACTGACATGCATGCATGACCAAGAAACTTCACCCAAGGAGAGTGCAACCATGCTCTGATACCAATCTATAAAACCCCCTCCTCCCAGGTCTACCCAAGTGACCTGCCAGCCAAGGTAAACATGTTATGAGAGAGGAGACTATAAGGGATTCAATTTCCTTGGTGACCTTAAGGAAATGGAGTCAATGGTTTATATCAAACAAACTCATCCACATCAAGAATAACACCCTCAGGAGACACGTTAGCCACTTAGACATGTTTTCCATGAGTCCCACTGATGATTTAAACCTTTTAACCTCTCGTCACTCTGATGTTATAGGCATGACATTGTCCAACAACCCAAAGTCTCTCTCATAGGTCTGTGTGCTAGTAATTGTGGACTTTTCTTAGAATACCTGTGTAAGCAACCCCGATATTTGAACCACATTTCTAGCCTAGAATCCCAACCTTTGCCCAGAACTTGATATAACCTTAAGAATCCATCAAAGACATGATAACAATGCTAATAAATCAAAAATCAACCTCACAACTAGGCCTAAGCATCCCCAGTTAGGGCTGAGATTTTGTCAAACACTTGGAATCAATGCAATCTATAGGTCTACGAAAAAATACAGAGCATGAATGATTGAAAGAAATTGTGAAACATAACCAGAAGGGTTAGCTCCTTCTCCATTGAGCTACTATATCATCAATTAGGTCTCGCATCCATCCATTCAAGAATTACAAGTAAATACATGAAATAACCATGACATGAACTGGTCATTTAACCATGCTTATAACCAGCATAAAACCATATAAATATCAAAGATGTGGAAACCATTAAATCCACATATAAACCGGTGAAAAAAATAAGAGAACTTAGCTTTTATTAATCAAATCCAAATTCGACCAGGTTCGGGACTTCCACATACCACTCGACCATTGACATGGCTGAAAAAGATCTATCTTTCATCCAATCACCCCGATGCGATATTCTAAGCATGAATGTGGGATCTCATGTAATAAACAATCCAAGAATAATAAAGGGAATCCAGAGGTTAAACCAGCTCCATCCTCACCAAACTATGATCACACCGAAACCAATGCTTCGATCATAATTGTACTGAACTTGGAATGTCATCCAGAATCCATCACTATCCTTGAGGAATTTTCTGTCTCCTTGTCTCTCAGGCTTTACACAATACAATCTTACATCACTAGGTCCTAAACTGAGACTAATCTCTCAAGATTTACCACAATCCAAACCTTTATCACTAGGCCCTAAACAGAGTCTTCTCTCTCAATCTTTACCGTGTATGCTGCCAAAACAAGGCAAGGGATTCCTAGGCCTTTGGGAATGAAACTTGAGACCACCTAAGCATCAAATTCTGAAATCCATCTGGTAAAACAAAGCTCAAAACTGAGATAAACATCCCAACATAAAATGATATTCGGAAAAAGGAAAGGTTAGGCTGAAAACCACTGTCACAACCTGGCAAAACCATGCCACCGATAGCAAGAGTACGATGCACCAACATGCAAAGCCATGCATGTCCAAACCAACTAGGAATTCACATGTGCAAAAGGTTACCTACAAGTGTTCCTATTGAGTCTACCTTATCCAACTCTTCTTCCTTAATCCATGCTTTCCTTCCTTTTGCTTTCTTTCTTTTCTTTTCTTGATCCAAAGCTAGAGTGCTTCAAGAAAACTCTAAGTGACCAGGAATGAGAGAGAGAGAGAGAATAATGAGAGATCTCCAACCTGAACTGAAAAAGGGGTACCAACTGATCCTCAGAAGGCTTTTTATGAATGAGGCCTCTAATTTTTTCATTTTCCACTTCTTCCTTCAATTTCCTCCTCACATGCAATGTGTGACCTTTTACCTTTTTTTTCTCCTATTTTCCTCTATTTTCATAAATAAATGTGCCAAAATTGCCTTTTTCCTTTTAATTCCTTTGCCTTAGCCTTTGCCAATTTTCCTCAGCCACAACACACATCCATTGATGCCCACTAGGATATCTATGCCCAACATTCAGCTTGGAATAAGTGTCCCTTAATCGTGGTCTTATTTTTCCTTTATTAACTTTTATTAAATGAAATTTTCACGAGGGTTGTTACAGTGTATGTACATAGATTTATGTCTAATCCACCATATTCCCAAATGCACAATTCATGATATTGAACATATTAGTAATAAGATATCATGATGAATAAATTATCTTCACATATATAAATATATGGAATCAATAATGGTTCTTGCAATGAAAACCTAGGCATATTTAAGAAATAGTTAAAGGTACTTTCTATATTCTAGAGCTCCATATGCTAACACTTAAGGTGACGAGGGAAATTTCCACCCTGATATAAGCTTGAAGTGATAGACCAAGATACTATGCAGGTGTTATATACAAACCCTTTAAGGCAACATACCACGAGAGTAACTTTTAGAAATCAATATCTAAGGAACCTGAGACAGCCATTAAGGATAGGATGTGATACACCTAATTCAATTCAATATATAGAGAATCTATATTAAGTATGGATGTACCACTTGTCCTATGAAAACATACACAGTATCTATAACCATATTTTTCTATGTTAAAATCCATATGCATTACTAAAATTGAACCATCAGTTCACATTCCAAGTTCTTAATGCTACAGATACCATATCAAGAATTGATTGTCTATGTACTGGTGCATAACATGGTTACACACTCAAGTGACAGATATATCTCATACAAATATCAACTTATTCATATGAAATTATACAAAATGTTCAAATTAGTTGTAAGCTACTATTATAGTTTAAAAGAATCCATCGCTCAACTATGTTTTGCAAAATTTATAAGCAGAATGAACATCTAATTTCAGTAGATTAACATGAACATACCTTGCCAAGATCTCTCCCTAAATGATTGAAACTCAATTACCCCAAAAGGAAGGTACCATGGAAGTAAAAAATATCATAATGTAAATATGATATTGAGAAGCTATATCGTGGAATTTTGTCTCAGGATTTAAATTATTTCCCTAGTATTGGTTGAATATGAACCAACAAGAAATGACGACAGAGCATCATGTGATTATACCATACATCGATGAAAAAGGACATGAATTCCATAGAATTAATGAAATATAGCCATTAATTTAAGTTTATCTTGGAATTCTGATTTAGCACTTGGAAAGTGTGTAATTGGTCCCTTCAAATGTAGCGGTTGCAAGGTTGAGGAAAAGAATATGAGATCCCATCCTTATGTAGTCATTCCACTCCAAAGAAAGCTTGGACTTGTTTGAGAAAAATTGGTGGAAAAACATGCCTTTAGATATGGTATATACTAAGTCACTTTGGAAATCTAAAATATTAAAGAAAGTATGGTATATGTCTCACTGAGTCACCAAGTTTGGTCTTTTGGTTTATATAGAAAGCAAGGAATAGCCATGCCTTAAACTTGGTTTTGAATATGTTCTTAGAAAATATACTAAGCCACTTTGGAAAGCTAAAACATTAACGCAGATATGGTATATCTCACCAGATTATTTTTAGTTTTTTATGGAGGGCAAGGAATAACAAGATTTTGACAAAAAACATTCCACTTCAGAGAAGATTTGGGGAAAGATGTGAACAAGCCAACCTAGAGACGACTAAATCTAGATGTAAACAGAAAATGTTCATTCATACATCAGTTATTTTAGTTTTCCATCCTTTAAATGGGTTGTCCCTTTGATTCCTATTTAAGATAAAATGGGTTCAAAAAATTTTCTTGCACTCAAACTTGGGACCTGGCTCCTAAGATTCGATCAAATACAACTTTTAGAGAACCTTGAAAGGTAATCTAGGTATAGCTCAGCTTGGAAGGGGTTTTACAAATGACTGACATCACAACCTATAAATCCTCATTAACTTCCTAAACACCAAGACTAGTAGCCAAGATGAAGGTGATTCCCTAAGGATGGAAATAGCATAAGCTCTCGATAAAAGTACCAAAAATATGAATTTTGAAGAGGATTCTAAATTGTTCGAAACATTGTTGATGGAAACATATCTTGTCAATGAACAACAAAGTGTATTGCTTGATTTAGGCAAACGATTGTTTTGAAATGTGGGACTTCATTTATGTAATAACATCTATAAATAAGATAGTTGGCCAATTAGCCAATCAAGTTATACACTAGACAAAAAAACTTTCACATTTCCCTTCATTCCTAACTATTGTAGTAGACACAACCACCCTCCAAAATTTTTCATCAGCTTCATTTTGGAGCCTCCGTACCAACCTTTCACAGCAGCATGTCTTGCCTTGTAAATTACACAAAGTTTTAGTGATTTTCTTGCAGAATGAAAGCCTATCCATCAAATCTTGCGTCCCCCTCACAGGTTGTTTCACCGGACTTAGCCCAACTGCAACCTGAGAAACTTCCTCAAGAAATTTCTCAATTCTAGAGGTAAACTAGCCTTCCCTCTAGAAATTGCGCAATTCTATTTGGCAGCTTGCTAGGCTCTAAAATTGTGCATATCTGCCTATCAGTGTTCACTGATAAAATTGTGCGATTCCTACTAGCAGGGCTACTTAGTCAAGAAATTACACAATTCTGGGAATCATTTATCTATTTAACCTAGAAATTGTGCAATCCCTCTGGGAAACCAGCCCAGCTCCCTCCCAGAAATGCGCAATTTTTCCCATCAGTCAAGTAGCCTGTTACATATGTCATTGGGTTGAACGGTGCCACCCGGGACCGAGAAAAACTGATTTTCTTGCATGGCCTACTTCTCCCAAGATAGCATGCAAATTCATCGCTAGATTTAGGGATCTACTTTTAGCAATTGGAGGTTACATGCAAGGATCATCTCAGAAACCTACCACTAAGTGTCGCTTTTCCTAGATTTGTGGCATGCGCGTCATAACCTCGATTTTATCAAAACTTCAAAATAATCAGAACTCATCAACTGGACACTGGAGAGCTCATTCCTCACATTGGCCTTGCATCTCTAACATCCTACACTGCATATAGGAGTCATCGACACATTCAACACAACTATTTTGGGGTAAGCCCACTTTTCATGTCTTGCATTGCATTTCTGTCGCCTTTTGTGTTTCACTTCGTGTGAGTGCTATCTGATTGATTTTAGTGAGAATTTGATGTCATTTTGATGTATGTTAGCTTGCAGAATCACCATTCCATGTTTTGTCTGCATCTCACTGCTAGTACATGCATGACACTGTTTTACATAGACGGTTACCATTGCGATGACTTGCTTCACACACATGCATGGTTTCCCCATTTTCTGAATCATATGCTTGTTGTTTGCATGAATGATCATTCACTCTTATTTTCACTCATCTCATCATGAATTCACACTTCTCATGTTTTCAGTTGTCTGTTAGCGAGACTAGGCTTGCTTGGCCCAGACTATGCCTTGCCCGACTAGCACTGTACATTTCCAGAAGTGGAGGCTCTTCCTTCCCTCCAAAAATTGCTCAAGTCTAGCTAGGCAGTCACCTCCATGATTGCATTGTGCAATTCTTGGAGGTAGTGTCCTGTTGGCTCCAGAAACTCCACAATACAGTTTGTTGGTTGCATGTCACTCCTGACTAAAATTGTGCATTATGCAGTTTTAGTCCTCGGTAGGTGAGGTTATACTATTCACTGTGAATTTCTAGTAGCCAGTTAGCCCCTGATAGCTCAAACTCTGCCTTGTGCAGTTTTGGTAGTCAGTCACCTGACCTCCCAACAGAAATTGCACAACCTTCATGATCAGTCACGTAGGTATGTTGCGAGTCAGTTCTCAAGTTCATTTTGGTTTTTGATTGACAGATTTATTGCCATGAGTTTTTCCACGTCTCTAGGTATCACAGGTGTTCATATGCCTCTCAGCAGCATAGGTACAATGGTTTCCAGGAGAGCACAATCGAGGAGACCATTCAAAGCACACTTGGGGATGCAGTCGATCAAGTGTCTATGAACTTGCCTATGCATGAAGACGTCAAGTTTTTCATAGCCAAGGACATCAAGATATGACGACAGCAGCATCACAGCAAGTAGCACCATCAACAGCAGTTGAAGGGAGCATACGGGATGCAACAAATGCAAGAGGAAGGTTGTTCACAACACATAGGAGAAACAAGGTTGCAAGCTCAAGAATATCCACTTGTGATGAAAGAAATTTTGGAGACTTAGGATATGAGGTGACAACACGACATGAATATTGCACAAAGGCAGAGAATGGAAGAGAGAAGGAGTTGCATGTGGTGAAGCAGCTACTTAAGGAAAAATAAGAGTTGAATAGAGGAGATAATTAGTTACAGTGGGAACAGGTACAATAGGGGATGCAACATGCACTCACGGATGAAACTATGACCATACAAGTTATAGATCCATCCCAATAGCTAGCATGGAGTAGACAAGGTGAGTAGTGTTCTTGATCGTATGCACAGGAATGCAATAGCATGCATGTCATTGTGTGTGCACATGTGATCCCACCGATTCATCACACTCACTAACACGAAGACAAGAAGAAATTCTGACTGGAGTTGAAAGTGTACTTCGACAAGTTGACGCGCATGGCCACTAGCACATGCCTAGAGAGAAACATAGACACTATGCATCAACATGTTTCCATTCTGGTCACACCAAGATGACGATGTGCATGCTATCAAATGAGTTGGATAGAGGAGCCATATCAGTGCACCCATATGCAATGACAACAAGAGTTTGCTTCAACATGATGTCACCATTGAGCGCATGAACACCATCACAAGAAACCAAGCTTAGCATCAACTCATTACCTTCGACCATCACAAGCACGTCAAAGAGTTGTTCTCACCAAAATGGTTCGAGTGTCAGTGATGTCTTGCATGGATTGCTCAAGCCATTTTGTCTCACATGGGCACATGTGAATTGTAATGTAACATCTTGTCAAGTGGAATTTCAAGTGTGATAGTTGAATGTAACAGTCATAAAGTAGTTGAAAAGTCATGAGAATAGATGAATGGTCTCAAAAGGGAATGTCAAGGGTCACCCTCCCCTTTTGTGTAAATAGTACCTCATAACTCATTCTATAGGCTTTTGGTCATCCAAGCTTCCGATAAGACTATCTTAGAGAGAGCTCAGATAGTATTGCAACTTGCCTTGGCTTCTCCACTATGCAAGGCCAATATATTTCTTTGGAGGAGTATGTGTTTGTGGTTGTAATATTCCGCTATTGGAACTATGGTTGGACATGGATGTATTGTATGACTGGAAATTACACTTCTTAATATAACAAAGCCAACACGTTTCATGCATATGTCATATTGTATTCCAGCTATCCTGTTTACTCTAAAAGACATATGTATTTGTTTCTTACGCATGCATGTATGGACTATTTTGTATAAGTGTGTATGAATCTTATTGAAATGTGTTGATTGGTTTAACCATCACTTTGGATTGCTTGCTACCTTTCCTTCCATGTTGTGATGTATCTTTGCTGGTGTGTTCTCTTCCAAGCCACGTACTATTACAGGTTTCCAATGAGCGCACTCACCTCACCCTCCATGTGTTAGAACCTCTCATGCACCTTCCTTGACTTACTGCAGCTTTCACACCCTTGCTACCAACAGGGACATCTTACTTGCCTCTATGCGAAATCATGGTCAAGGCATTACCGTACGAACTGCTACTAGGACTCCTACACCAAACAATCTGAGGTCTAATTGGGACTTCTTACTGGGGATATCCCCTGACATGTTGGCATGTCCAACACCATCAACATTTCTAGTGCTAGAAGGAGGGCTAGATGACAAGTTGTGTCCTCTGATCCTCTTTTGAACCACTGCATATCTATCATGAAGTCTTTCACTCTCCTCCCTCCACGATGTTTTTCTCATGTTGAATCTGTCACCAGCATGAGGGATTTCTTCCATCTCTTGTTTACATTCATGTATGATGGTGAAGGCGAAGTGGCCTGGCCTAAGTTCTTACATGACTTCCCTGGCTTGCTTCACAAGGATGATGGATGTTCTGACGAACAAGCTAGTCTATTATTTACATACACACTTCGTGAATCTCGACATCGGTGGCTGTGCAACCTATGAGCTGATAGCATGCACTCACTTCAAGACTTATGTGATCTCATTAAAGATACCTTCTATCATTTTTATCCATAATATCTTGACCAAAAACTATTACAACAACTGAAGGTTCTGCATGAATTGCCTATGGATTTTTGGTAGCGCTGCCGTGATTTGCAGTTTCAAGCTCCGAGGAGCTAGATGAAATTTTTCTATCTTTGGGATAGATTTGAGTATTTTCTTAAGAAATATTCCCATCCCACAAAGAATTTCAAGCTCAAACCCTGCTCAGTGTACTTCGGTGATGGAGCTGCACAATCACAGATGGATACGGTCGCTGTCACAAGTGACTGTCTGTCGTCCCCTCGTCAGACAACTCCACCATCGCAGAGTGATGTGGGAGAGCATGAACACACCATTTTTGAACCATCACGACCTCCCAACATCTCTCCTTCCGATTTTCACGTAGACTTGGTTGTGAGTCCCATACCTCATCACATGCATTTTGTACCTCAACCTCCATCTTTGTATTTTGATCATCCTCTGGATGACACTATCTTGTTTTCTTCCATTCCTAAATCTACACTTGTTTTGAATGAGGATCGATCTATCAATGGAGTTGGTGTTGCACACCCAATATGCACTAGCATTCAAGAACAGCATGAAGGGGAGCTTGAACATCCACCGAAAACAAGGGTCCATCCCTATCTATCCATACCTCCTCCTTTTTTTCCTAACATCCTTGATGATCCTACCATCCTAATTTTTCATGTGCATCTTCATCCATGGAGGCACCCATTGTTGATCATTTGCAAAACACACCAAATATTCATCCATCTTTTGACAATGGAGAGGACCAATCATTCATTGAAAATCCACTTGAACTTTCATCTACTTTTTTTGGAAACGCAGAGGGTGAACATCATTTCTTCTCATCTACCCCTCTATGTGATTCATCAAATCATGAGGATACTGACCAACATCCTAAGTTTTCTGATCTTGGCTGTCATGATCTCTTTACCTCATCATCTGATCACAATGTTGATTCACTCATTGTTAATCCATGTAAGCCACTCGTCTACAATGACCTATCTGCCAGCGAAGTCAAAACCACCTAGACGGTCGAGGCACTTCACCCAGAGCTGATGGTTATGTACGGCCCTCGTTGTCCTAAGGTTGATTTCACTTCTGATCAGGAAATTGTTCAATAACCTGAGGCTCCTCATGACTTATCTGTATGCATTAAAAATCAATCTTAGACACAGATCATGATTCCTCCACTCAAACTGCACAATCGCATCGCTCATTCATTGGAGGAATCCTACATTACAAGCACATGTGCACAACCCAGTTTTCCTTGTTTCTTTCATTTGATTGCATGTCACAGTGAAGAGAATGCGTATGCTTCAAATCTACATGTAGTGTCGCATGACACCGTGACAAGTCCACAAACCACACGTCATGTACTTGCAGTCACTTATGTCATGTGGGAACTTTCAAACATGAAGTGTGTTTGTAATCATTGTTATATATTTCTTGTTTGTTGGTTCATGCAACCAGGTTTCTCATGGAGAAATACTTCACCAAAGTGGGTCAACCAATATGCCAATGGCTACATTGGAAATATCACTTCACATGATCAAACCCATGCATTATTAGTTTGGAGTAGGAGTAGTGTTTTCTTTCAGTTTGTTTGCTTGCATGCTTGTTTGCTTAGTTGCTTTTCTTGTTTGTTTATTTTCTTGCTTGTTTTCTTACTCACTTTGCATTTGCTTCTACTTATTCTTTTCTTTGTTGTTTGTTTGCTTGTTTTTGTTTGTGGGTTAGTTTCACATGAAACCATGCATGACTCTTGAAACATGCTGGGTAAAAGTACAAGAGGCCTTGTGGAACTATCACTACTTGGTTATCTGTCATCCCACCTCTGTATGAAGAATTTGTTACTCTTGTTCCATGATACGTCGATGGAAAATACGAACTATTCGAATCGAACCTTAGTGAAAACACAACACTTACACGCTAACTAGTGTCACCTACTCTAGTTAGTTGTTTTTGGGTTAATCCTAGGCATCTCAGTCAAGTAGAGTAAGCTGAGGGGAAAAGCCTTAACAATCGCGTCAGAGGTATATAATAAACTACTTCTCTTAAGGAACAATGCCTTCAGCTCTCAATAAGTCAGGATCCCTCTTTTACCTCTGAAATGAATAAGTGTTATGCACATTTATGAAAATGAAAAATGAAAAGATAAAGAGTGAAAATTTTCAAAAATGAAAAATTAATAAGGAGAAAGAAGAGAAAGGCTTCCTTTGTAGAGAGGTGATGCAAGTAACTTCGCCAGGGTACTATCCAAGCTCGTTGGTAGAGGAGCAATGCTTATGTTTTTGTGTGACTCCAATAGGGTACTATCCAGCCCTATTGGTAGTTGAGCAACACTAGAGATGAAACTAAGATCTTGATGAATGTACTGCTTGTGCACCCATATACCCCTCAACCCCAATCGAAACAACTTTGTTTACTTGGATTGGAATCTGTGTCAATCGACCAAGAGCTTGGAAGATGCTACATCTTACAATGAAGTGAGTGTTGAAACTATGACAAACTGAGAACTAAACAATACCTCCAAAGCTATTAGACTTGCTTTTCACAAAGAAGGTCTATTTAGAGAGATAGAGTTCTACCAGTTTCACCAAGTGTTGTAGCGGCTACAACCACCCTCCAAAATTTTTCCTTAGCTTCATTTTAGAGCCTTCCTACCAACCTTTCATAGCAACATGTCTTGCCTTGTCAAGTACACAAGCTTCAGTGATTTTCTTACAGAATGATAGCCTGTCCCTCAAAGCTTGTTGCATCCCCATCATAGATTGTTTCACTGGATTTGGTTTAGCTGCAGGCTGAGCAACTCCCTCAAGAAATTGTGCAATAACCTTTCCTCCATAAATTGTGCAATTCTATCTCGCAGCCTGCTGGGCTCCAGAATTGTGCAAATGTGCCTGTCACTATTCACTGAGAAAATTGTGCAATTCCTCCCAACAAGGATGCTCAACCCAGAAATTGCATAATTCTGGGTAACATTTAGCTACTTAGCCCAGAAATTGTGTAATCCCTGTAGGAAGCCAGCCCAGCTCCCTCCCAGAAATGCGCAATTTTTCCCATCAGTCAAGAAGCCTATTGCATGTGTCATTGGGTTGATTGGTTCCACCTGGGACCAAGAAAAACTAATTTCCATGCATGGATTGCTTCTTCCAAGGAAGCATGCAAATGCATCCCTTGATTCAAGGATCTAATTTTAGCAGATGGACGTTACATGCAAGGATCATTTCAGAAACCTCCTACCAAGTGTCACTTTTCCTAGATTTGTGGAATGTGTGTCACAACCTTGATTTTATCGAAACTCGTCAACTGGATGCTGCAAAGCTCATTCCTCACATCAACCTTTCATCTCTAACATCCCACGCTACATCTAGGAGTCACCGACACATTCAACACAACTGTTTTGGGGCAAGCCTGATTTTCATGTCTTGCGTTGCATTTCTGTCGCTTTTTGTGTTTCACTTCGTGTGAGTGATGTCTGCTTGACTTGAGCACTTGATGTCATTTTGATGTATGTTAGCTTATAGAAGCATTGTTTAAGTTTTCATTCGCATCTCGTTGTTGTCACATGCATGACATTGTTTTGCACGGACGCTCTCTATTGCGGTGACTCGCTTCATACACATGCATGGTTTCCCCATTTTCTAAATCCTACGCTTGTTGTTTGCATGAATAATCATTCACTCTTTTTTGCACTCATCTCATCATGCATTTACAATTCCCATGTCTTCACTCACCCGACAACCAGACGAGACTGCCTTGGATGGGACCGTGCCTTGCCCGACTAGCACTACGCATTTCTGGAAGTGAAAGCTATGCCTTCCCTCTAGAAATTACACAAGTCTAGCTAGGCACTAACCTCGAGGCTTGCATTGCACAATTCTTGGAGGCAGTGTCCTGTTGTCCCAAGAAACTATGCAATGTAGTTCATTGGTTGCATGTCACTACTGATTGAAATTGTGCATTGCACAGTTTCAGACCTTAGCAGACCAGGCTGGATTATGCATCACGCAGTTCCAACTATCAGTCATCCTCCCAATAGCTCGGACTATGCCTTGCACAATTTCAGTGGTCAATCGCCCAACCTTCATGATCAATCACACATGTATGTTACAAGTCATTTCTTAAGTTTGTTTTGGTTTTCGACTAACAGATTGCTTGCCATGAGTGTTACCGTGTCTCCAGGTATCACAGATGTTCATCTGCTACTCAGTAGCATAGGTACAATGGTTTCTAGGAGAGCATAGTTGATGAGACTGCTCAGAGCACACTTGGGGATGCAATCGATCAAGTGTCTATGAATTTTCATATCCACGAAGACATCAAGTTGTTCATAGCCAAGGACATCAAGATATGATGGAAGCAACATCACAACAAGAAACACCATCAACAACCGTTGAATGTAGCATACCGGATGCAAAAAATGCAAGAGGAAGATTTTTGACAACACAAAGGTAGAACAAAGTTGCAAGCTCAAGCATATCCAATTGTGTTGAAAGCAACTTTGGAGACTCAAGCTATGAGATGATGACGTGACATGAAGATCACATGGAGGTAGGGAATGGAACAAAGAAGGAGTTGCATATGTTGAAGCAACAAATCAGGAAAGAACAGGAGCTGCATAGATGAGAGAATGAGTTGCAGTAGGAACATGTACAACAGGGGGTGCAACATGCACTCACGGATGAAACTGCACCTGTAGAAGTTATAGATCCATCCCAGCAGCTGGCACGGAGCAGATAAGGTGAGCATTATTGTTGATCACATGCAGGGGAATGCAACAACATGCATGTCATTGTGTGCATGCATGTGATCGCACCCATTCAGCACACTGACCAAGGTGAAGACAAGAAGCAAGTCCGACTGGAGATGAACATGTACGTGGAAAAGTTAATGTGAAAAATCACCAGCACATGCTTGGAGAGTAGTGTAGACACTATGCATCAACATGTTTCTGGTGTGGTCACAACAGGATGACCATGTGCATGCTATCAGATGAGTTGGACAGAGGAGCCATATCAGTGCACCCGGATGCAATGGAGGCAAGAGTACGCTTCAACAAGATGTAATTATTGAGGGCACGAACACCATCATGGAAAACCAAGATTGGAATCAGCTCACCACCTTTGACTATCACAAACATTTCAAAGAGTTGGTCTCACCACAACGGTCTGTGTGTCAATGATGTCTTGCATGGCTTGCTCAATCCATTTTGTCTCACATGGGCACATGTGCATTATAATGTAATGTCTTGTGAAGTGGAAGTTCAAGTGTCAACAGTTGAATGTAAGAGTCATAGAGTAGTTGAAGAGTCATGAGGATAGATGAATGGTCTCAAAGGGGAATGTCAAGGATCACCCCACCCTTTTCTATAAATAGTACCTCATAACTCATTGTATAGGATTTTGGTCAACCAAGCTTCTGATAAGACTATCTTAGAGAGAGCTTGGACAGTATTGTAACATGCCTTGGCTTCTCCACTATGCAGAGCTAGTATATTTCTTTGATGTAGCATGCGGTTCTGGCTATAATGTTCCGCTATCAAAACTAGTGGTTGGACATGGATGTATTTTATGACAGGAACTTACATGTCTTAATATAACAGAGCCAACACATTTCATGCATATGTTGTATTGTATTCCATCTATCTTGTTTACTGTAAATGATATATGTATTTATTGCTTATGCATGCATGTATGGACTATTCTGTATAAGTATATATGAATTTTACTGAAATGTGTTGACTAATTTAACCATCACTTTGGATTGCTTGCTAACTTTCCTTCCATGTTGTGATGCATCTTCGCTCGTGCGTTCTCTTCCAAGCCACGTACTATTACAAGTTTCCAAGGGGCGAACTCACCTCATCCTCTGTGTGTTAGAACCTCTTATGCACCTTCCTTGACTTACTACATCTCTCACACCCTTGCTACCAACAGCGACATTTTACTTGCCTCTGTGCGAAATCACAGTCAAGGCATTACTATACAAACCACTACTGGGACTCCTACACCAAACAGTCTGAGGTCTAATTGGGACTTTTTACTAGGGAGATCCCCTAACATTTTGGCAAGTCCAGCCCCATCAACACTAACCAAAGAAATTTTTCTTTATCTGATGAGCCAAGCATGGTTTAAAACTTTTCCCACCATTCCTCCATCATAATGAGAATCTCATGCAAAAAAGGAAGGATGATGAGAAAGAATCTACCATTTATGAAGAGGAAATGGTACAAATAACACCTAGTTTCTCATGGTGGAGTACTGTACAATACATATTAAATTCAATGAGTGTGGAGAAATCATCATCCTCCCACCAACTCCCCATTCCATCTAGTTAATGACATGAGTATTAGTGTAGAAAAGAGCATGAAAAATTATGTCATAAACTAGGTTGGATTTTTACAGTTTGAGATTCACAAATGGAAGAAGGTAAATGCATCTTCTCAAGAGCTATGTTATGAGGACTTATATGCATATTATTTGATTATGTTCCCTACATGTTGGTCTTATTTTCAGAATGTTTCTTTACAAGCTATACAATCTTATGCATATGGTTTAAGGAACATAGTCTTTGGATTGTTTTTTGGTAGAAATAGTTTGAGTCTCTAAACCATTTCACTATCTTGACAAATAAAGGCATTCCTAAAGTAGGCTAATATAGTTTATCATGGTTCCAGGATGCATAATCTGTAATTGTGTAGATGTATCTAAATGCTCTTACTTTGGAAATAGAGATATATATACAATAAACACAATTTTCCATAAAAAATGAACCATACACTCTAAGTTTGTAACATGTTTTTTAGAAGCCCTAATCACTATGTGCAACAAGGTCATTTCTTCTTGTCTCTAGAGCCACTATTTGAGGATCAAATGGGATGGTTTAATATTGTGATTTCTAGTTGTTATTTTTTTTATCAATCCTAATTTATGACTTCCAATACTAGGCTTTTTGTTGGTTAAAAATTACTACCTTCTAAGTTAATGTCATTCTCAATGCTTTCATAATTTTAGATATATATTTATTGTTGACAACTATATTGTCTCAAACAATGATTACTATAGACATATCTAAAAGGTATATTGATAAAATATTAACATCCATAGAAAGGAATGTAGATACAAGATAGATAAAAATAACTGTCCATTAACGAGCCAATCATAGAAATTTCAAAATATTATCCTCCATTCCAATTTCAAGCCTTAGAAAATCCATTTCACCCTCATCATCTCAAACAATGATTACTATAGACATATCTAAAAGGTATATTGATAAAATATTAACATCCATAGAAAGGAATGTAGATACAAGATAGATAAAAATAATTGTCCATTAACGAGCCAATCATAGAAATTTCAAAATATTATCCTCCATTCCAATTTCAAGCCTTAGAACATCCATTTCACCCTCATCATCCATAAAAACAAATTCATCCCTTTATTATCTTTGAGACATATATGGAATAAATTGTATGTCTATAACATGACCTTGGTATCTTTTATTTGAACAACAACATACCAAATATGATCTAGTAATACATTTTACAAGTTATACAACTACATAGAATTGTCTAACCTAAATTTAAAGTATTTAATCCAAAGAAGAAAAACTAAAAACAATAAAACAACTACTGCTCAATGAAGGAGAATCATGCCTAGGCCAACTCAATTTTATCAATATTTCTAACATAACTTTTTATAAGAAAGAGCATTGCTTAAACAATCATGACAATGAACTAACAATATTCAAATAACACAAACTAGCCACTAATCAACAACTTTTTGTTCTCTACATATAAAAAATATATGTGATACAGCTTGTTGTATCTACGACAAGAATATCATATCATATCATAGAAAGTATTTAGTAACTTCAGCTTAGACCAGTTTTTTCTTATGCTATAACTTGATTATAGAAACACCAACAATAGAAACTATTACATTATACATGAAAAATGAACCAGTGGAATTCTTATGGTAGTAATAGTGCTAATTTCATATGAGGGGATATAATTTTAATTTCCAAGGAGTTATTCTTCCATAAGAGACAAAAAAGGAACTTCACGTTTTTTTTTTTAAGGCATAAAATTGTTAATCAGATATGTCATTTCTAGAGAGTTTGTATTGTCAATGAGGGAACCTTTAATGATTAAAACCTCAAAATAACAATCATGAAAGGAAATATAGAGGTGTAACTGAATTTTTCTCTTTACATCCAAAGTGACATGCTTGAGAACTACAATTTGGGAGTCATATAGATGTGACAACCACAACTCTTACCTTACAACTTCTATGTTAGCATTGTGTTCTTCTAACAACTTCACAGCAATTATTTCTCTAGTAGACCTAATCAATCTTCCCATTACAATACGTGAGTCTCCTAGGTTGGAAACATAAAGTTTCTTCTCGTACACAAGACCTACTAAACAACAAGAACCAACTACTGCAAGTCGTGGTTTTTCGGGCCATTTATTTGTCACAAGTGACATAAATCCCTCCTTAGCACACATTCCCTACTAATCCAATGCAAAATATGTGAAAACATGGTGGCTCCTTAATTAGAAAGCCTACAATGACTCTTCTCTATGAGATATTGCAGTACTTCAAAGTTCATACTTCATATCATAAGAAACTTCTAACAAACAATTTCATTCAATGACAATAGCATATAATAGCAATCTTAGGAGTTATCCCATGGAAAAGTAGATGTATGTTCTTGGGCCCCAAAAAAAAAAGTTAGCAAGTAAATCAATGCCAAATCTAAACTAACATGTTTTTAATGATTGAATGATGTCTATTACTTTCTATAATGTGGGAAAAGAAAGAGAAAATAGGAGACCCCAATAACCAAATCTCTAGGTTTGATTGAATACCCACCTAGCTCATAATGCTTAAGGAGTGCATAATGGAACATCCGGGAGGGAAGCTACAACTTCCATGGGGAAGGCATGATAATTCACATGATTTCATTGCTCATGGATGTCATTTTTTCTCGAGCAAACGAGGTGATTCACATCATTTCACTACTCATGGAGGTCAGTGAGAAACACATGGTTCCGCGTACCTAGAGAACACCCAACAAACCTTCGTGGATAGGTAATGCTCTAAAGAATAATTTCGTGACACATAGAATTACAAAAATAGTCAGGCTTGAATCCCCTTCATTGAAATAGGGTGTAACTCTAAACATAGATATATATTTAAACATAAGAAATGTGGATATAATTAAAACACCAACTAAAGGTTTTGCAATATAAAAAATAAAAAATATATATATATATTGCTAGCTATCTTAATTGAGTGATTCTTTTAGTAATGTATCTTGTCATAAATTTAGCTCGTAGCAATTTCCTCCATGAATTAGCCCTTATTTAAAAAAATATCAAACCCTGCTCACTAGATAGCCTTATAGCTCATTGTGCAAATATTTTGGGAAAACACATCATGTGTTGATTTCCATTACAATTATTTGTGGTTCGTTTATCATGCATATTGGAGTTCAATCCAATGATTGCTATGTTTGCATTAAAAATACTACAAGAGAATTTTATCAACATGATCATTACATAGATTAAGAGTGGTGAAGGCTTGTTTATGCCTAGATCTCCATCGAATAATGGACCAAAAGTGTTGCCCAAGCTTCTAAATGATAGACACAATCTTCCGTTTTAGAGAGGGTCTATAGATATCCATTATACCCATAAAGGCTACTTGTTTTAGAAACTTTACAAAAAGCAATAGAGAATCATTCTAAGTTTTCATATAGAAAATTATCGCCCAAAAGAGAATCATTTTCATGCAATTTTGAGGAAATGATTTAGCTTAACTCTATAAGGTTGAGGAAACATTATAAAAGAGTGCAATCCAAGCGAATATTTTATTTTTTTTACAAAGGAGGGTTCATATTTTTTGTATTTCAAATTTCAAGCAGAAATTTAAATACATTAATATTTGTCTCTAGGACATATTCAAAAATCTTATCAAACCTGCTTATCAAAAAGCTTCTAAGGCATCACTGGCTACTTCATAGGACATCCAAAAAGAAACAATCGATCATATCTATTTACCTTGTGA
The DNA here is from genome assembly GCA_000404065.3 of Pinus taeda. Taxonomy (NCBI): domain Eukaryota; kingdom Viridiplantae; phylum Streptophyta; class Pinopsida; order Pinales; family Pinaceae; genus Pinus; species Pinus taeda. The sequence goes on from APFE031455201.1 coordinate 85,283, forward strand.
TGGTAATAGGGCCAAAGAGTTCTTTTGTCTCATTCCAAACTACTCTGGAGAATGGACTGCAAGCCAAAACGTTGTTGATGGTCATTTCTGCAGGTTTGCACAAAACAAATCTGCTTAGGCCTTGCCAGGTTCTTTGTTGCAATGTGTCCCAAGTTAATATTTTTTTCCTCAGGTCTAATTAGTGGAACAAATTTTCTTTGAGTTGTGCTTTGATTTTCCACACACTTTTCCACCACCAAATTGTCCCCCTTGCACTTTTTTAGTAAACATTGCTCATCTCTTATTTTGTACTTAGGTTTTTGGACAAGATTTTGCTTACTCATCCTTGATTCTATTGAACTTAAATTTTACTCTTCTGACATAATCATTCTAGCTATCCTTTTAATCAACTTCGAAGGCTAATAATGAAATTGTTGTTTTTTAAACACTGTTTACAAATGGTGGTTGTTGGGATTTGTAGCATCTACAAGAGGGAAAATACCATTGTTGTGAAGAAATTCAGTAGTTAGATCAGACATCTTATGGATTCCTTCATACCTTACTCAGGAGTCCTAATCTATCCTAAGGTTCTGATCATTTTCTATCTCTTACGTAAATTTAGTTACCCAGAAGAGAGAAAGATGAAGAAGAGAATTTCACATCACAATTGAAATAGGGTTAACTGGGAAACTAATCCATATCTCAAATTATAGAGGATCCATATGGACCATCACATTTTATTACTCTCTAGAACTATTGGTAGCTAGGTCCTTCCCAAAGGAATATATATTAGCCCCCAGCCTCCATCTTCATTTGGTTTGGCAATTCCTTTCCACTTTATGAAAGGGAGGCCCCCTTTTTCTTTGCTTTCGGAGAACGGAAATTTAAGCCATTAAAAAGGCTTAAATTTCTAAATTTGTAATTTAATCCATCCTTTCAAGCATTCCTTTAGGAATGTGTTCCAGAGCATGGCAATAGACATCGATAAAAAATGTAAACTTTGAAACGGGAACTATAAACTCAAAACGGGAACTCTGGCCAAAAAACCTCAAAAAAACATAAAAAAATAGTGCTAAAAATGAAAAGTGTGTATACTGGAAGGATGGTTTTTTTTTAGGGTCAATTTTGAACATGTTTTCAAAATTGTAGTGAAAATGAAATTTTCGTGCAAAAATTGTGCAAAAAACACCCTGAAAACGTAAAGTGTTGACACTGGAACGATGGTTTTTTTTAGGGTCAATTTTCAACACTTTAAAAAAATGTGAGTAAAACCAAATTCTTATGTGAAAAAAATAGTTGATTTTGAGGAAAAAACACACTAATGTTTTTGGAAGAATAACATTTTTCTTTCCTACATATAAATTCAACATGTTTCAGTAATGACGATAAAGATAAAATAATGGGATCTCAAACGCATTAAAATTCTATTAGTTTTCATCCATGTTGTTAAACATATAATAACATCACATTAAAGATCGGTAAAATTCTAATTGTTTTCAACCATAACATTAAAGATACAAAAAAGAATTGGAAAATTTTCAACCATAAAATTAAAAAACCATGACATTATGAATAAATTGCATGACTAAATTAATCAAAATGTCATTATTTGTATATTGAATGAAACATACATTGTATCTCTAATTTATTGTTCGATTGTAGATATTCTAAATAATAAAAATCATCATAATTAAAACATACAATCCAACAAGATAAAAATGACTCATAACATTTGATTTAACACCATATGGAAATAAAAGAATTATTTCAAGATACAATGCAAACATCAGTTATATAAAATGTCTTAGACAATTATTCAAAATCACTCATATTTTTTGCACACCATCAGAATTCACATCTTCAGATGAATGAATGGATGCAGATGAAGATGTTCCATATTCTTCTCTTTCATCAACTAATTCCCCATCTGAGTCCACGTGCATGCCCACCATTTCAGGTTTCAAAATTCTTCTGGATCTACGATTAGTTTCAACAGACTCCCATCTCAACATTGTTCCTTCTCATAATAACATTTTCAGAATCTCTATTGTCTTGAAGCAAAGAGTTCCTCTCTTTGTTAAATTGAAGTCATAAACAAGTATGTCAACATCCTCCAATTTTAAGAGGTCTATGCAAAGGCTATTTATATTTGTACCCTTTCTTTTTCTCTTTCCGCCAATTTTTTTGTCAACTACCATCTCTGGCTTATACACACCAATGAATGGGTGTGTATTTGTGGCATACTAATGTACTTCAACACCTATAACATATTCATTTTCTGTAAAGACCTTTATAACCTTAGAAACCCATAATGGATAGTCATTCGGATCTCCATATGGTAGCATTGTGATCATGCAACCCTCCTTAATATCCTATATTGAACCCCTGCAAAGGTCTTCCATGGCTTCACATTGTGCACGAGATTTACTGGAACCAATATACATCTCTCTTTCCTCTGCCTATGAAGAATTAATAATACCTTGAGATTGTTGTTGTTCAACAATGTTTATTTCCTCATGTTCATTTGACACATTTTATGGCCAAATAAATGGATTTTTCAAAGGTATATCTTCATTTTTTGTTGTTGAAATGATATCACTTTGATTAGTGAAAAATGACTCCCACCAAACTAAATCAGCGATGTCAATGTACTCATATGTATATCTAATACATTTTTTAATTTCTTCTAGGCAATTAGAATAATTTATATCTTTATTCTGTCTGCGTGCATTATGAAATTCACCAACTGATCGTAATAACAATATTTTTTATGCAAATATTGGATGATATTGAATGAACTTCAAAATTTCCAAACCTAATGACAGTGCCCATTCTGCAGTAGTTTAATATTTCTTTCCCCATATTAGTGCTTTCCCATTAATTTTTTTGATACGAAATTGATGTTGGAAGCTAATTTCATTAAGTTGTTCAATGTGTTTCTCCTCACCATGCAATCCCAGAATAAACCTTTTGCATGTCAACAGTTTCTTCCAACACATCAAAAGTAGGCTCTGGCATGTATGATTTTTTAATACATTCAATTAATGATGGCAATCTTCCAACTTCCTTCCTCCTCAATGTTACTGAAAAACGACTAAACATCTAATCAATATGGTCATGAGCGTGGCCAACAAGAAGGAAACCAACCCTTACCTTCTGAAAAATTCTAAATTCAATAAGCATGTTTAGATATCCAAAAACAACCTGACTTTTGTTTTCATGGCAAGCGTTGTCCAATTGTAGATACAAAACTTCAGGAAGATTACCAGACCAATGAGAAATCACATCATGAATTATGTTTATTGTCATATTTGCATCATTATGAGTATTTTGAGCTGTGAAGTACACCCTTGGCACCAATTTTCCATTGAAGACCATAAAATCGACCAAGTGATACTGAATAAAATTTTCTTCCTGTAAATTTTTGGGTGTGAGAACAAGATGTGGCAAAAGTATTTTCTTCTAGTCCATACCATCAATTATCAAACCCAAATATTTATATGGATTATCATAACACTTATTTTGATGCTTATGCAACCTTTTCCTTTCACTTGTTTGTTATTCACGATGCTCCTGAAGTTCTTTGACAATGGAATCTACACAACATAAAAGAAAGCCATTAATAAATACGTTTTCATAGTTGATGACTATACAATTTTAAAATATAAAGTTATGAATGCTTCCCTCTTTCTGACCCTTCACATTTATCCATTTTGATTTAATAGAAGCACATGTACTACAAATTCCCATCCTTGTCTTCTTAGGAATATGGACATTGTTAAATTCTTTCTTCCACACCTTCACAAAATATTGATATGTAATAAACTGACCATGTCCCTCAGAACCTTCTGCATATTATTTGTATAAGTTATAGATTTATCATCTTGAAAATTTTTCTGGAATATGTATTGTCTCTCTATTTGGCATACACTCTCCATGCTTTGAAAAGAAATATTTCATCCATGACATTGTAGTATTTGATAATGGCCCAAACTATCATTTACGACATATTTATGAATAAAATGTGGGATCCTTTTCCAATTTTTCTTGGATTCTTGAGAGACGAAAACTACCCATCGAATGAAACATTTTGAAAGCCTTTCTACAGATAAATAAAGACCCAATATGATAATCATAACCTGACAATGTAGATTGCATGCACCCAAGTAAATATGAATTTTGCATGGTTTTATTCATTAAAAAATATCTCTTCCTTTTCTCTAATGCAAATTTAAAATCCATATGTTTCAAGCAATCTTTTTGACAACATTCACTTGAAATGAGAGTGCTGATAGAGCTTCTTCTCGTCAAATATTCTACTCTACCCCTGGTATAACTAGAACATCTTGGATTGATAAGAAAAGGTCTGCTCGTACTCCTCAATACAATATTTCCTTGCAACATACCCATCATTGGATCATCCTTTGTATAAGAATTTTCATCATCGTTCTGAGGACTATTATCCTCACTATGATCAGTTGTGCTTTTGAAATACTAACTTGGAGGATGTTCTTCATCTTCCCCTTCTTCAGTGCTACTGTCATAGTCCTTAGAATTAGGACTAAATGGAAAATTTGACTCGATGTTTATTGGATATTCTTCCTCATGTGTATTGTCAGTGTTGCTCTCATAGTCCATAAAATTAGGACTACGTCAAAAATGTGACTGTTTACTTATTGGAAATTCTACATCCTGTCCTTTGTCACTGCTACTCTCATAGTCCTTAGGATTAGGACTAAGTGCTTCCTCCTGTCCTTCGTCACTATTGATCTCATAGTCCTTAGGATTAGGACTAAGTGGACATCGTGGAACTCCATTCTTTTTAAATTTTTACATCATGTTCTTCATCACTGCTGCTCTCATAGTCCATAGGATTAGGACTAAGTGGGCACCATGACACTCCATTCCTTTGAAAATTTTCATCGTGCTCTTCCTGATTGCTACTCTCATAGTCCATACAATTAGGACAAACTGGACACCGTGACACTCCACTCTTTTGAAAATTTTCATCATGCTTTTCTTGAATGCAACTCTCATATTCCATAGGATTAGGACTAAGTGGACGCTGTGACACTCCGTTCTTTTGAAATTAATCATCATGCTCTTCATCATTGTTGCTTTCATAGTCCATAGCATTAGGACTAAGTGCACACTGTGACACTCTATTCATTTGAAATTCATCATCATCTTCTTCATCACTGCTTCTCTCATACTCCATAGGATTAGGACTAAGTGGACACCATGACACTTCATTCCTTTGAAATTCTTCATCATGTTCTTCATCGCTGTTGCTTTCATAGTCCATAGGATTAGGACTAAGTGGACACCGAGACACTCTATTCAGTTGAAATTCTTCATCACTGCTGCTCTCATAGTCTATAGGGTTAGGACTAAGTGGACACCATGACACTCCATTCTTTCAAAAAAATTCATCTTTCTCTTAATCACTGTTTCTCTCATAGTCCATAGGATTAGGACTAAGTGACACTGTGACACTCTATTCTTTTGAAAATCATCATCATGCTCTTCATCACTATTTCTCTCATAGTCCATAGGATTAGGACTAGGTGGACACTGTGACACTCCATTCTTCTGAAATTCATCATCATGCTCTTCGTCACTACTACTCTCATAGTCCATAGGATTAGGACTAAGTGGACACTGTGACAGTCCATTCTTTTGAAATTTGTCATCATGCTCTTCATCACTACTACTCTCATAGTCCATAGGATTAGGACTAAGTGGACATCGTGACACTCCATTCTTTTGAAATTATTCATTATGCTCTTCATCACCGTTGCTCTCATAATCCTTAGGATTCAAACTAAGTGGAAACCATGACTCATTATTTATTTGAAATTCTTCATCCCGTCTTTCATCGTGCTTCTCTCATAGTCCTTAGGATCAGGACTAAGTGGAAGAATTAACACTCTACGCATAGTGTAATAATTTCCGTTACATTCATCAATATGAATAGAGTTGTTACACGACAAAGATGTTGATGCTTGACAAAGAGAAACTTCACTATCAGAAGAATCTATCCCTTTCAAATATAAGAGGTTGAATGATCACCTGGAGCCTGGGCACCAACGCTCCACCACACCCTTGTGGCCCAACGGCTCACTGGGGTGGTAGGGAGGCCAATTTCTGGAATCAACCTGCCACTGTAATGGGCCATTGGTTTTCCAGGGTGGGGCGGAGCACTGGTAGCCAAGCTCTGCCCCACCCTAGCAGCCCATAGGGGTGGAGGGTTGATTTCGACCAACTGGGGTGGTGGGTCGTTGGGCTGCCAGGTTGGGGCAGAGTGCTGGAGGCCAGCCTCCACCCCACCCCGACGGCCTAACGACCCGCCGCCGCATTTCGGAGGCCCAACGGCCTACCTGTTGGGCCGGTCATTGGGCCATCGAGGTGGGGCGAAGGGTTGGGCACCAGCATCCCCACCCACCCAGGTGGCCCAACAGAAGGTCAGGGATGCAGGTCATTGGGCTGCTGGGGTGGGGCTGAGGGTCGGCGCTCAGTTCCCTGTCGCACCCCGGCAGCCCAACGACCAGCCTAGGTGGCGAGCCGTTGGGCCGCCGGGGTTAGGTGGGGTTGGGGCTCAAGAGGGGGGTTGGTTTTTGGGTTGCCAGGGTGGTGTAGGAGGGCCAAGTCGAACTGCGAACTCGGTTGGCCAGTCGATTTCTAGGGTGGGGTGGCAGGGAGATCTATTTTTATAATTTGTTATTTTTTTTTTAAATTGTTATGTTTTACGAAATTAATTATGATTTATTATTTTCTTTGTTAATTTAAGTTATTATTTTTTTGGTTAACTAATTTATATGTGTCCTTTTTTTAGGAAAATGGAATCAAAGAAGATTTTTATGAATCTTTCTAAACCAAAGACTATTAAAGGTGGAACTTCAGAAAACATTGTTGAATGAACCCCAACTGAGCTGATGGCTACAAATCTTTCAAGTGCCTCAAACGAGAAGAAGATGATTTCATACTAGAAGAAATCAAAATAAGTGAAACTTCCATCAAATGTCTGGTATGTGAAAGAAAGAGAAATCCAAAATGTGCAAATATATCTATATGTTGATATACCTAACGATAATGGAATTTATGACGTGCTAGGAAAGGTCATAGACATGTGTTTGGTACTAGACAGTGAAGTTGTTTACATACTTACAAAACCGCCCAAATCACATGAAATGATTAAATACTAGTTTATCATATTCATTGTATGACACGAGAGAGTTATCTACAAAGTTGTGTAAACAAATCGTAAATGAGATGACACAAAATATCGTAAATATTTTTATTTATATTTGTGTTTTTCGTTCTTGTAACTGTCTCACTATATTTTTATAACTTTGTTTTTATTGACATATGATATTTTGTTTGGCGGAATTTTGTTGAAAGTTGTTCAATTATGTTGGGAAGCATTCATTTCATAGAGCATGATATTATGAAAGTTGTCAGCAGTTTCTACTTAGTGTCAGAAGAAGATATGGAAAACAAGCAAAATGTAGTAATTCAGGATGCTACAAAACTACATCTAAAGGATCATAAAAAAAAATGCCTCTACTGGATAAATCTAGCAAAGGTAGACAGGTTACTTTTAAAGATCAGGAAGTTGAAACTAGAGCTGAAGAATATGTTGACGTTACTGAGGATGACATTGAAAATAATGTTAGAAAGGAGAAGAGTCGTAAAAGACCAAAAGTAGCAATTCCCAAGAATAAATCTATTCTAGTTAATGATGAGAATGTTATGAAGAAGAAAAGTAAAGTTGAACATTCTGAAGTAGTCATTACCAACAATCAAGAACCTAATGAAACTTCAAAAGAAAGCAGAGAAATTGTTGCACCAGGATATGATTTAGAGGATAGCATTATTAAAACAAAACAAAATTCCATCCGACAGAACTTGACAAAGAGAAACTTAATTGCAGTTGGTTTTACATTTCAACTTAATGTCAGACAAATCCATAAGGCAAGTGAGGGACAATGTAAATATCAAATCAGAAGGCCACACCATCTGTATGTTCACAACTTTAAGACATCGATGAGGTACAATCCATATGCTCGTGTGGTTAATTATGTGTTTCTTGTTGATCCAGTTCAAGTTCCCAACAAAGAAACATTTGATAAGTCAAAATGTTTTGAATACAATTATTATGTGCTTGGGGGGAACCATTCTGTAGAAACTCAATGACAATTGATGAAGGAATATCCCAATAACCCATGTTTTGAAACAATGAAATGTATCACTTATGTTGGTTTATCAGATACAAAAGCAAAGTTAGTGGCATGGGATCATAATTCAGATAATAAATATAGGATGTATATGACTTTCACCCAAAGGGTTAGTTTAATTCATAGTGAATTTGAAGACAAATGTGGTGGGGGTAAGCTAAATGTTACTATAGATTTCCAAAATGAATGTTGTATGGAAATAGACTATCAAATTGAAGAGAAAATCAATTCAAAAGGCGACAGAGTAAATACGGATTTATTCAAAGTTATTGATAACATTTTCCAGTTGGAATTTAGAACTAGAGAGATATGGCAATTGATTAATGAGATTTTTAGCATGTGGGAGAACATTGGCATTAAAAACAAGAAGGTCAAAAGGTCTAAACCATTGATATGTAGCAATAGCAAATCAAGTCCTGAAATGAAGCAACTTCCAGAAGAGATGACTATCACACCTTGGAGAGAATTGCAAGGAGTGAAGGATGAAAAACTTGTCAAAGCAATATTATCTCGTGTGAGGTCAGGGAAATTATAATTGGAGGAAATGTCTGAGGATTTTCAAAATTAAGTTTGTTGAATTATTTTTAGTTATTTCTAGATTATAATTTTCTTTTAAATATAACATATTTTTCTTGGTCGTATTTGTTATACATATCATTATATTAACTTTTTTACTTTATCTATGAAATCACAAATTTTACATGAAAATTCAAAAACAAATGGTTAAATTTTTGAATGAAGATAGTTAGGATGATGTTGTATGCTACTATCCAAATTCAAGTTCTACATCAACATTAAATTTTTTTTATCTTGCATTTAAAAAGGTGTGTTGATTTATACATTCATTTTAATTCATCTGTATACTATTTTTATTTTATAACTTACACATATATTTGTTTATTTTATCAAATATGAGCAATGTCTTAAGAATGTTGAACTTGATCCAACTCTTGCTCATTACATTTGGAATGGGCTTGACACTATTGAATATCAAGTAATACAAGGCAACTATGAAGAGACTGCTAAACCCATACCTAAAAGGGATTATGGCTTAGTTATTGGAGATATTCCCCATGGTTTCAATATTCCAAACATTGACTATGATAGTGATGCTTATACTTATCAAGCTCTTAGTAAAGTGGTTGTGGGATTTCTAGAAGTCACATTATCACCATTATGGAGATTGTGACATTTCATTCAAACTCACAATTGGAAATTTTGTTGTCAAGCTTCAAGGGGAAAACAAACTCAAGGATGCAACTTACATGGTAAGACGTTTAAAATGTATATTTGATTAATGTTAAAAAATTCATTTATGTACAAGTTAATTGAACTTTTATCATTTCGTGTTACAGGGAAAAGTCAAATCTTCTTACCCGTGAAGATCAACCATTTATAAATGATTGTGAGTTCATCCATATTGATAGTTGGGCAAAAGATTATAGCTATATGTCTATGACTTTTAATTGGGTAGATGGAAAGGGTCATAGCCAAGTAATAAGTTATGATGTTATTGTGAGAAAAATAGTGTATGAAGGCAAAGAAGCAAAAGGAGAGATAGTTAACATTTATTAAAAACCACAGTTATTGGTTAACTATCTTATAGACATATGTTCAAATGAAGAAGATTGGGTTCTGGATTTATTTTCTGGCTCAAGTAAGTTTTATTATATGGAATTGCATTTCAATATCTTATTTCTTAATTTATATGTCATTGTACTAATTTACTCCATTATTTATTTTCTTCTTGATAATTAGGTATAACACTAGCATGTTTCCTTAGAAAAGGAAGAAATTGCATCGCCATTGAAAAAGACCCAATATGGTGCAATTTTATTCAGCAAAGAGTTAATGCTCTTCAATTTCTTCGAAATGCAATGCAAGAAATTGGGTTGAAAAAAGGGGACTTTAGTGAATCAGGTGTGGAAGAAAAGGCAAAGGAACCCCAACCACCATTATGTGGAATCATTGGAAAGCCATACATTGGGAGATTCGCAGACATCAAAGATCCATTAGAAGACGGAAATGAGCAAAATGAAGCAGAAAATACTGTGGAAGAAGACAATGATGAAACGCTAGAGGATGAAGAGTTTGGATTACATGATATTGTTGATTAAATTTAAGTTATGCTTGGAAATCAAGCTTAATTTTTTGTAACTATTAATAAGCACTGAATTAATATGAAGAAGAATAAGCACTCAATTAATGTTGTTATGTGTTCAATATTTGTATTATGTGAATTTCGCATTAATTTTTATGTTAATCATTATTTTTTGAAAAAAATAGTGATTATTATTTTTTTTTTTTGAAATGAAATTCATAAAAAAAACTATTATTTAACCATTTTTAGTTAAAATTTTCCTATAAAAATTGTGATTTTGACATGTCATTTCTAGGAAAAAATTATCAAAATGTGTAGCTTTTTAGTGATCTTTATTTTTATGTCAATTGTTAAAAATTATTGTTTTTTAGAGACAGTTATTTCATGTGCATTGAAAAATTAATTAATGATGTATAAATATGTAGAATACCAAAAATTCAAAATATAGACCTTCTTCCTTAAATATTCAAAAACATTAAAAACGTTACTACAAAAATAAAAGATAAAAAATAAAAACAAGAAAATATGAAGAAGATGACCACTTCAAAAATTGTTAATTTTAGAAAATAATTATTTACATTTCATATATTAGAAAATTTAGAGTCAAAAAATAGGTCTTTTAAAAAAAGGATCTAATGCAGAATCACCACTTTTTAAAATCAACATGAAAATCACTACCATTCTAAAACGTAATGTACATAAAAAAATTTGAAGTGCTAAAAGCTATGCTTTAAAAAAAACATGTGTGTTCTGCATTGCCCCTTTTCAAAATCAGGTCATTTTTTTGCTATCTCTAGGAAATGGGTAACAGTTCTAGTTCTCGTTTCAAAGCTTACATTGTTGATAGTAACTAATACTAATTTCACCATAGTCAATCTGCCCCCTTAGTTTATCTATTGATAATTAGTGCTATGAATTAGAGTTAAATGCCCCCAACATCCTCCTTAAAACTCCTAATTCTTCTACCACTAATATTAATTAAATCTAATCCTATAAAATATTCTATACTCCAACCATCAGAGCCTAGGTTTTTGTTAATTTGGAATTAATACAATACAAGTGTAGCTCCTTTTTGAATACCTCTGCCATTACATTTTCATTGGAATCATCATTTATGAACATGGTGAAGAAGGAAGTCATTATGGTTATCTCTACTATGTGGGTCAATGGGATCCCTTGTAAAGTTTTTGGAAATGTACAACCCTTAGATTTGCAATGCATTGAAGTTTCTGATTTGGTTTCCATCTTCTTTGTATATTTCCATATTCTTTCAGTTATTTTCATATGCATGAAAAATTAAGCATTTGTATCTCCTTCATTTGACCAGGTTGCCCTACTTTCTTTTACCATTAATTTCTTCCCTTCCCAACAAGTTCTTATTTCTTTCCTTTGAATTGATAAGTATGTTTGTGTTCATCTTTGTAAATAACTTAGTAAAATTCTGGTGTAACAGTAAGGATATTTATGTTCCCAGTCAAAGTGTCCTACCAACAATTGTTGAATTTGTGCTTAGCTAAATTTACAGTTTCCACTTTGAATTTTTTGAGATTCTCATAGAATTTAAACATGGTGGAACCTTTAGTATCAACATTGTAAGGTCTCCAGTATTTTGTGAATAGAGATATAAAGTCAGCTTCTAACCACTCATGATTAAATTTAAAATGGCCAAGAGATCTATTTCACCCTTTTCTAGTTGTAGAAGGATTGGAAGGTAGTTAGAAGCTTTAAGTTTGAAATTTATTCATCTTTAGGCTTCTTTGAACATGTTTGCTAAATCTCAAGACAAATTCTAGCATGAACTTCAAGATGCAATGATTCAGCAATCAAATTCATCTGGGTTCATCTAAAGTTGAATAGATTTAAGTGAAGTTTATGGGGTTCATTTTAAAAAATAGTTGAAAATATTAAAATAATCATAATGTTTTCTTTCCTATCTTGTGTTCCCTTCCAATAATTATATTATCTTGATTTATTAAACATTGATTGAAGAATCCTTCCTAGACAAAGTGTCTATTCTTATATGAATTTTGTAGGTTTATGACTAAAATACCTTTACCTATTTCTAAGGAATCTATATCTGCATCAAGTCCAAAGGAAGAAGTTAGATTGAAGGAAGGGTTCCAACCTAGAACATGTCTCCTTGATTTCCCATTTGAATCCAGTGACAATATGATTTTCACTTTTGATTCATCCCCAAGTTTTCTTGAAATAAAATTAAATCTGGCTTGTAGATATGAATTATCTACTAGCCATATTTAATTTGTGGTCTACCCTGCTCGAATGGCCCTTTTAATTGATTTGTTTTATTGCAATATAACCTCTTTATTTTCGTTTGTTTGTGCATTTTTTATAGGAAGGATTTCCTTCTAAAAGTATTGGTGCTTCCTATATGTTGAGGATCTAAACATCCACCAAATAACTTGGGTGCTCCTTCTTTCTAGAACAAATAAAATATATAGTAGGTTGGCTGTGATCTAGGAAATCCTCAAAAGACTATAGAGGACAGCTACCTTTCAATCTAGATTCAAGACTCCTACCTAGGAATTCTTAAAGCCATGGTATAATCCCCCTTTGCTTGGGGGAATGGAGTTGAGATTAGTGGATTTTGTTGTTTTAGATTCCAAACTAATGAAACAAGTGGGAGACGATAGCCTACCAATTTTATGATGCATCTCCATGTGGACAATTCTTCCATATTATTTTCTAGGTTAGATTTTCCATCTTAAACATTCTTGGCTTTTTTCCATGGAATTTTTTCTCCTTTGATGTATTGGAGAGGCTCTCCATAATTTATGTAGCTTCCATTCGAATTTCCACAACTGAGAGGCTGATCACTTCCATTATGATCCAACATTATGTCAAACAATAACTGAATATGGGTTTTATCTCTCGTCATCATTTCTTGATGGAGTTGCTTAATAAATAATCTCCCTTTGATTAGGATTTCTTTGCTCCACTTTGTGCCATTCAAAATTCCTCTTTTTAGTCACACATTTGGCCTTTGGATGCTCATAAATATGGACTTGGACCATCAAAATGGAAGTCTAACTTAGCCTAGGATTTGACTATGGAACATGGATTTGGAATTCTAACATAGTCTAAGGTTTGATTATAATTCCATTGGCCTACTTCAGCTTCAACCATTCTCAAAAGATTTTATCTTGGATCCATATCAACTAGGAGTTTGGCCATCACTTGTTGAGTTTGGTTTTTTGTCTTATTATGAAATCTAGGATGTCATTTATTGCCACAAGAGTTCAATCATCCCATAATTAAAGTCACAACACATATAATTTCACCCATATGGGTTGAATTGATGCTTCCTCAAATTGAGGTTTAAAACATAGTTTCCAATCTTTAATTGAAAGCCCCATCACTAATGACCAATTTTGATCTCTTCTGCATCGACATTATGTTGAAAAAAAAATATCACCACCCTTTTGTTAAATTTCCATGAAACTCTGAAACTACATAGATGAATAATTGAAAACTAAAACTAGTTAACTTTCACCAAGATTCAATGCCTCTTAACAACTTATAAACAATAAAATAAAAACGCGGAGATAAAAACACATCACACGAATTAACACACTTATTTTTTCTTGGGAAAACCAATAGGGAAAACTACCTTGCCTAACATGGTATTTTATTGTTCTAGAGCAATTGATTCTATTACAAAGCAATCTATCTCTCTTGAGAAAGCATTCTTCTTCTCACACAAATATTAGCTAATACAATTGATCTTTGACCTACCTTGATCACATTTTGATCTCAGTTCTTGCACACAAATGTTTCCCTATTGAAACCTTGACTTTCCCTTCTTGGTTGATCCCGACTCTTGTTTTCTTGCACACTAGAAGCCCTTATTCCCTGTGAAAATCCCTGCACACTTGTGGCTTGATAAATCTTAATGCACAAGCACCTCAAATGTACACACAAATAATCTAAATCTAAACACAATTATTCTCCTAAATCCTTGCGCACTTGTGATCTCATATGCCGTAGTGTTGCTTTTTCTAGGGAACCTACTAAAATTAAGTTTTTCTTCACCAAATAACTACTTCAATGATAAATAAAACATTAGTTTCACAGAGAATTAAAATTAATGCCATTTAGGCAGTTATAAAGAAGAGAAACATGCCCCTCAGCCTCCCCCTAGGATCCTCCAGCCGGAAATTATAGACAAATCATACCCATGGGCCTGTTTTGATGGGTCAGCCCAAGAAGAGAGCTGTGGAGGGGGAACCATCCTCTACCTTAGGGACTCTCACTGCTTCAATATCCAAATGCACCTGGGTAGAGGCACAATAACTTTGCTGATCTTGCCACTACAAAACACCTCCTTCATTTTTCTCTAGAGAGAAACTACACCCAGCTTCAACTCTTTGGGGACTCCAAACTTGTCTGCAACTGGCTCAATAGATCATCTCATTGCTCTGAATTCTCATTGAAGCACATTTTGGATGAGGCTCATAGATTGATAGCATCTTTTGATAACTTTGTATGCCAGCACATTTACAGGGAGCACAACATAGGGGCAGATCACCTTTCAAAGGAGGCAGCGCGCTGACAAGAAGAGGACTGGTTGATACAGGAGAAAATTTATGGCACTTTCCATCAGTTTTACCACAGGCCTTTCATGGATCGGCATAGGCATCAGGAGACATAAAACACTCTATCTTTACTTTCTTCATGGTTTTTTCAGTTTTTTGTATGCAGTTTAAATTTTGTATATACCCGCTACAGAACTCTCAACAAGTCTGTAAAAACGATTTAGTGTTATTACTTTTTTGAGACCACATGATCTCCCTACATGGAGAATCCAGTTTCACTATTCCTTTTTTTCATTGTTTTTTGAAAACTCTGATAAGAAATAGTACCATTGAGATTTACATGACCTCCCTGTGTGGAGAGTACAGTTTCTTTTTTGTTGGCGATTTCGTCAAACAGTCTGGTGAGGCAACCAGCCTCAATATGAATATGCTATGGCATCTATAGAATTTAATTTCTCTTTACTAATAGAAATTACAACTTTTTCCAAGGGAAAAAAAAAACGAGTAACATCAACTAATAGAAATGAAAGAGCAGTAAGGTAGCCATGAAATAAAGGGACAAGAGCCACATAGAATTAGACAGAAAGACAAGGCAAAGCCCACAAGGGGAAAACCGAAAAAAAATATCTTCGTTATGTGAGAGACAGAGAGAGAGTTTCCAGATTCAAAATAGAAAAAAAAAGCCAACCTATAACCAAAATCATGATTAGGTGCCATATCAAAATCCAAGCTCATGAAATTTCAACTCTCCCTATAATTTCAGCCCCATGATCAAACCTATTTCTCCATCTCTGAAGACTAATTAAATAGATGTACCTTCCTTTTAAGTAATTCCCTGTTACAACTCAAATTCTTACTACATTGAATATTCTAAAGTTACCATAATCACAAGATCCTAAAGGCAACTACTAGGAAAGCCACCTACTTTGACCTTAGAAGCCTCACCTAGAAGTTGTCTCTATGCTCTTACATTTATGGTTTAGAGTATAGACTTCTAAACATTGTGAGAGTTTCAGCAATAACAAATCCCCACTCTTCACCAAGAATAGTCATGTATGCTCACTCTAATTGAACCTTGAACGTATCTTCTTATGCAAGACAAAATAATTTGTGTAAGTGTATAACACTATATGCAAGGCACACTTAAATGTAACTAGATAGATAATATTAAGTTTGAAATAAACTACACATATCCATATTGGCCATTGTGCCCTTTTGGATATGAGAATTCCTTTACCATAAATAATTTCCAACCAATAATCACCCTACAAGTATGATTCCATGTAACACCTATTTGATTTCTAACTTATTGTAGATTTAAATTTTTCATCAATAAATGTAAATTCCAGGTTTCTTACAAGAACTTTTGTCCCCACTAGGCGGTTGGACTTGGCACAATTGAGTATAGATTCTCTAAATTTAAGATTAAATAAATAAGGTTAGAAGTATCCAATTGTGCTTATGGGATTCTCAATTTTTCCAAGTTGTGTCAGTGGCTAAAGAGGAAGCCAAGTATGCAACATTGTAGCAAGATTTTGTCTAATAGCCACAAGATGCCTAACGTTGTAAACACTCATTCATGAGTGCATTTTGAATCAACTAAAAATATTACTTTTGAGGCTCCTAACCAAAATTCATATTGGAAAGGGAATTATGATTTGTTGGTATCTGCTCTTGATCTACTTTGGTTTCATATATTAATTTTATTCTTTCCTACCACAAAAAATTATCTCTTTTACTATTACAATCCTTTTTGTGTTCTATTTATTTTATGTATTTTATGTTGAATATATTAAACTAATGACATCTAAAATCATCAAATATTGTGCCCTCACCCTCGTAATAAAAATTAGAGAAATAAAGACATGAATTAAAAGTTAATTGATATAGGAAAAATGGCACATTGTAATGTATCACGTGGAAAGATACCAAGAACTTACATTAGGAAAACCTAACCAACAACAACCCAGTATCTTTATGGAAAAAAGGGCACTAGAGAAGATGTGTCTAAGTGGAGTGCATGCAATCAAGTTCGGGCGAAGGAAGAGGTCCAATCTAGCTCAACGCCATAAACTGCAGATCATGAAAAATCACTAGAAGAAAGGACCATTCTCAAGCAAGCAAAGCTCCTCTTGGGTTTAATTATTCATGTTAATAGAAAATATTTATTTGTAAGATGCTAAGAATGCAATCCTAGAGAATTTTTCACCCCAAGAAATTTTTTGACCAGTTTTAAAACGTCTATGTCCAAACTATAATGTGAATCTATTATTAGTTGACTCATTTACTACACAATGGCCATATACTATAATTGTTAGATGCATGTTGTAGAAGAGTATTTCACATACAAATATAGGGGTAGAAGAAATTTAACTATTGTTCTTAATTATTTTAAGGTGTTTCTCATTCTATTCTTTGTTTATTTTTAATTTCTCCCAAACACCTCTGTTGAATCTAGCAAGGGCTTGCTTTGAAATCAGAGCCATATTGCAACCATTTAGCAACGATTTAGCCACTTTGTTTTTCAGAATTCTTGGTTTTTTGGAGAATTTCAAACCAAACGTAAATAAATGAAAAGGAAACCTTGAAAACAGTGAAACAACTGAAAATAAATGAAATTCATTGTAAGAAAACAAAATACTTAATGAAATGTATGTGTTTTTGTCATGGAAACAAGGGCATTTCCAACATGTTCTGATTTACAAAGCATATAAACACATGAACAAAAGAAGTATCCAAACTTTTATTAACATATTTAAATATAGATATGTAAATATGGTTCATAGATAGGAAATTGAATACCTAAATTTCAAAATGATAACTCTCAAGAAATAAGTATCTATCCATATAGGCACAACGATGTTTCTCATATTGAGAAGTTTGGCTAACATGTACATTTCCCTCAAATCAAAACTCTAAGAATGCATATGATTCATCAAACAGATGATCATGCAAGGAAGAAAGTATTGAATCTATTAAATGAGTGGTCATAGAGTAGTTTGAAAAGGACAAACATCTGGTGCAATATTGATTCCTAGAAACCATTAGATCGGTTTCCATTAATCCCAGCTAGCTATTCTAAAAAAAAACCAAATAAACAAGGGCATAAAGGGATGTTTCTCCCCAAAATTGGTCAATTTCAAGGGAGGGTCACCAATAATAAAATAAATTAAGATCAGTAGGTAACTACTTCATTTTGTTTGGGGTGTATTGCATTGATTTGGCTCTCCCTAAATAGTAAATATCGATATCTTGATTCCATGCCACATTCTTTAAGATTCATTTTCGAATATAAACAAAAATAAATCATTGCAATTTCATATACCCTAATAACTATAATTACATTTTCATTGTCGAGGATATGGAGAAGGATTGTACATAAATGCTTGAAACTTAAGGTAATAAGAACGATGTCCGGAGATGGACCAAAAGTAAAAGAAATTAAGGAACTGGAGCCATGGAAGAAAAAAAAATCCCCCATAGAATAAATTGTGACCCTTTTTCATACAATCGTCCATCTAGGTGACTCTAAGGTTGCCATCAACAGTCAGCCATTATATAATTACCATGTAATGAATCTGATTTCCAAGTGATTCATCATACATGTATTTTCTTTCCATTCGATGTGAGGGTCAAGTTGAGCTTTTTTTTGTTGCGTTAAGCCTAGAAGACCTCCTGGCCATCATTGTTATTGATTATTTGACCAAATACCCAAAGTAGGTCCATCGGCAAAGAGCTTAATATAATGAAGCTCATTCAACAAACTTGCAAAAGTGATATCATTGAGATAAAATCTAGACATGAAAGCACGATGAGGCAACTGAAAATGGAGTAGTTTATTAGTCACTTTTCTGGATAAAATAATTGATTTCTTGTTGGATGGAATCATAGGGTGGGACATGGCGATGAAAACGAATATGATATGGAATTACATGGGATAAAATTTTACTAATGGGTACAATGAGATTTGATTAGTAGCTATTCAAATTTATCAGGTAAATATTCAAATTAAGAAGATGACACATTAAACTATGAAATACCATGGAACAACTTATTTTAGAACTTATTTCCAAGCATCTAAGAGATAGAATAGAGTGCCCCAGTGATCACAATAAAAATAGTACACATTGGATATATTATATACACATGGATCATATATATCAAGCTAAATGTGGTAGCTAAAGCAACCTCTTCCTACACCTATTGTCCTACAAAACCAAGGCAAGGCGTCATCAACCGAATTATACTTCCATGAATTACATATAGACTCATATATCTTAGTTGGAAAATGATCATTTTCACAAGAATTGAACGGGTTGAAATAACAACCAAAATTTAAAATGATCCTCTAAAAACTCATATAGAAAGTGGGGTAAGAGGTTCAATGACATCCAACCTACAATTTGTAATGGGAAATCCTCAAAAGTATCTCTAAAGAAATATTTCCCATTAAGGGGGTCAAGAAGAGGTATGAGGCCCCACCAATTTGATATTTGAAGAAGTTTGAATCTCGGTTTGTCAATTTTGACCCTAAGTAGGCAAGGAAACGTGGAAGCAGGTGACCCCCTCAGAAGATTTCAAAAGGGGAAGGCCACATAAGGCTTTATATAAAGATATAAATCCAAGGACCTCCATCATAAAAAGAGCTAGACATGTATTTAAAGAATGTTGACAATGTCCCATCTAAATCTTGATAAAGAAAATAAAACATCCCTTTAATCCCATAATAAATGGGGTGTCTACAGATAAGGTGATCCTCTAGCTCTATTTCATGTATATGGAAAAGCTAGTTGATCTTATTCAGAATCAAAATATCATGATGATTAGGTTCAAATTAAAACTAATGTAAATCCACTTTGAACCCACCAAGGGGGATCTGAAGGGAAGCATCTAGTGCTCTTATGTGTAAGTGGGTTAAACAATAAGCCCCCATCTCATTTGCATGAAGTGTTCCTAATACAAATCCATCTTAGATTTGAGGCCATGATAAGATGAACTCCAAGTACATTGAATTTATTTTCTATAAACAACCTCCTTGACAACCTAAAACAAACATATAATGATGTCATTTACATTGGAGGTGTTTGTCACTTAAATTATGTTACAACTTTAATCGCTCCCCCACAAAAATGTGTCATGCTCCCTTGTGGTGATGGATCAACCCTAGTGGAGAACACATTCATGAAGTAAAAGGAATTTAAAAATTATGTAACTTTATAGTGCCCCGCATTCACCCCTTGGATCGCCACTCATGGAAAATGTGAAGCTATTTCAAGCATTGATGTGGATAAAATCATTTTATTTTCTCTTATGTATAGTATTCTACTTTGACACAATTGAGTTTTTTTAGCAAACAAAATATTGTGTCGAGGGCTAACTCCTTGTGCATTATAACTAGAAAGGTCATGTCATTATTAGTGATTTATTCATCATGAACTCCTTGTGTGGGAGAGTACTACAAAATCCATCTCAACATG
Organism: Pinus taeda; assembly: GCA_000404065.3. Lineage (NCBI taxonomy): Eukaryota > Viridiplantae > Streptophyta > Pinopsida > Pinales > Pinaceae > Pinus > Pinus taeda. The sequence continues at coordinate 105,630 of APFE031455201.1, forward strand.
AAGTGTAGATATTGTAAGCAATTCTGATTGAGGTTTTACAAATAATCTAATTGTTATACATTTAGTATACATGGTAATAAGGATATTACCCACAAACACATACCCTCCAGATCAATACCTAGTTCTCTAAAAATCAAATCATGCCAATACTCTTAGTTAGAGGTGAAGGATTCTGCTAGGATGTTGGTTTGTTGGTTTGAGGTGTTTTTTTAGCCTTGGATGCTAATTGGTTGAGGGCTTTGGGAGTTAAGGGTTAAGGACCAAGGGCTTGGGGGCCAAGCAATTTAGGGGTTAAGGGATTAAGGGTTAGGGGATTTAGTTGTTAAGGGTTAAGGTTTAAGGGTCATGGGTTAAGAGGCTAAAGGGTAAAGTCTTAGGTGGTTCATGGATTCTAGGTTAGGAGTTAGTGGCTTAAGGTTTAATGCGTAAAGGGTTTGATGAGTTATGTGTTATGAGTGTAGGGATTAAGGGATTATGGCTTGCCAGTTAAGAGGTGTTTTAGAAGCTACAACACCCTCCAAAATTTTGGCTTCAATATAAATTTTAGAGGCTTATTTGGTTTTTCCTTTGATGGTTGCAAAAACTAGAGCTCAGCACATGAGCTCTTGTGAAGTCTTTCCACCCTTTTGCTTGTTTGACTGACAATTGTGTTTTGGCATGTTGATTTCCCTTCCATGCTTTTGATCTAATTATGGTGAGTTTGAAGGTCTTCCTTTATGTGTTTGGGTTGTCTTTTCTATGTAAACATTCATTGTACGCACACACAAAGTGGTAAACAATGTCGCACAAGTGTAGTCGCGGTCGTCCAAAGGTCTATCAAAAGTGTCACACCTGTCGCTCTCAACTCCAAGACAGTCTCACTGAGGGCATGTTTTATCTTGTTGTCATGGTGGTCTATGTTGTCTTGTCATCGAGTATGCTAAGTGTATGTTCACAATGTCACTCTACACAATTTTTCTTACTTTTGACACTTAGCAAATTTCTTGGAAATCTCCATGACCTGACAACCCTCTTCCATCAGACCCCGACTGAGTTGCACTACGTACTCTTAGCCCTTAGTGACCCTTCTTTGTTTCCCAGAACTACACAGTGCATGAGGCTATCCTCCAGGTCAGCTGTACTACGTAATCTTGGAGATGAGCAGCCTATTTGCCTCCCAAAATTGTGCATAAAATACCTCCCTTTCTAACTGAATTGCGCATTTATCAAGGAAAAACATCAACCCTCCTCCTTTCCTATTAGGAGCCTACACTGCTCTGAGACTTGGGTCTTCATTGTTCCCCAAAATTGTGCAGACATGCCCAACTCGTCATTTGTTGCCTTGCTCTGCACTGTTCCTAAAAATTGTGTAGAGCTACCTAGATGACCCTTGCTGCCTTGTGTTGCCCTGCCTCTAGAAATTCTGTAGACATATCTAGCAGTTCCACTACTGATTGTCCTGCACTATTCCTAGAAATTGCAAAGTCATGACCAACGGTCCTTCTGCAACATTAATTTGACTTCCCTCTAAAATTTTTGCAATGATGACCAACAGTCCCTTTGTAACCTTGTTTTTTTGTCCTTATGGAAAATGCACAGAACTAACCAATAGTCCCTCTGTAGCCTCGCTCTATCTTCCCTCTTAAAACTGCATAGAAGAGGCCCCCTTCAAGGTCCCACCTTGTAGCTAACACTCGTGACTCTCACTATGCAATCCTTCCTCCCAGTGATCGCTATGCAATTTCTTCTGGCAATGAAGGTTGTCCTCGCAGAACGCCTCAATCTAGCCTGAGCTGCACTTTGTGCTATCTCAGTGAGATGTCCTCCCTCCTTGTCACCTGGAACACGAGAACAATGCATCATGCTAGACTAAGAGGTTTTGGATTTGATGTCATCCTTTCATGAGTGAATTGTAGTAACAAGTGCATTGGTAGATCATGGTGAGATGATGAATGGGATGAAGAAGGAACACACATGCTAGAAAAATTTCTTGCAACTAGATGGGTGTAGCAAGCATACCAAGAAATAAGAAAAGGGGAACACATGCATTGAACAATTAAGCAAAACCAAGACCATTGAAGACCCCTAACACTATGCCATGGGGAGGAGAATACAAAGCACCCCAAGAGTACTTCCATCACTTAGTAGTGTAGCAGCTCGACATGGACACCACAATAAGCCAATACATGTTAGCAGTGTCATGTCAGGTCGTGCCATGAGATGTCTCGACCACATCATGTATCCGTTGTAACTAAATGTAATGTAAAGTGAAGTCCAATGGACACACATAAAATTCGAAGAGTCATGGAAGTTGAAAATTCATGGGAAGTTGAACAGTCATGAGAGTAGTCCAAGAGTCACAAGGGTCAAGCATCACCCTTGGATATATATACCCCTCCCAATGTATGGAAAAATGATTTTTCACCTTCGCTCCTCGAACATATCCTTGAGAGTCTGTAGTCTATTCTTTGAGGAGTGAAGAGTGGCTCCAATGTCCCACTACTGGGACTAGTGATGTATGGTGTACAAGTGTGTCTTGGAAATTTTACTTAATTCAGAAGCCTTTCTCAGCCCAGCACACTTTCATGCATGTTTTGTAGATGTTTGTAATACTACTCTCTAAACATTTATGATGCGTGATTTCTTAACTTGCACTAAGATAGTTGAATTACTTTGGTTATTTTAGTACTTACAATGTTGAAGATTTGTTGTATTGTGTACCAGTGTTGTCTTGTCCATGTGGACTACTCCATAGGACATTAGATAGACCATTCTTGTTTTCTTGGTTATAATGACCATCACCCCCATGTGGCGTACTCTACTGGATGGTGTACGTGTTTTCCCTTGCACTTTGGTTTTAATGACTATCGCATCCGCTGTGGACTATTCTGCTGGATGCTGGAAGACCGTTGTTGTTTTCACATGCGTCTCTCCGTAGGTGGTATTACTACCTATCATCTAGAGGCTCACTTTTATCCTCTCCCTTATAGTAAGAGAACTCAGACACAAAGTTACATTACATACTCACCAAGCATACTCACCTTGCTTTTTGAAGATACATGAATAACACTCTCATGTGTTGCAAAACAAGAGCTAAGGAAAATCTCTAAGATAATGGAAACTGGGCCATCATGCTAGATGTGACTCCTACACAAAACGATGTGAGGTCTACATGGGACTTCACATTGGGGATATCCTCTTTGTCGGCGGGTCTAACACCATCAACAAAAAGGGCCAAATGACAGGTTGTGCCCGTAGAGTCTGGTTTGAGTATCTTATTTTTAAATGGCTCTTCCTAAAATCATAATCTCAAGATATCTTTCTAAAAATTTTGAATGTATCATCCTCGCAAAATTTATCCATGAACTATCCAAGTTGAAGTTCACTGGTGAGGGCGAACAATCTTTTCGTAACCATGTTCATCAATTTATTACCTTTTGCAAGCGTCATGGAATAAAGTCTGGAGACATATGCACTACATTGCTCACCCTCACATTTGAAGTTCAAGCTAAACACTGGTGTCACACATTACCCTTTGCCTCTGTTGATTCATTTGGTCATCTTGCTCAAATGATGACTAAAATATTCAAAAAGTAGAGCCATTGGGATCTCCATGAAAAACTATATCGGTTAATACTAAATCCTAATGAATATGTGGAGGACTTTTTTGATTGCTTCCTTCACCTCTGTTACAAAATTCCTAAATATCTTGTCAAATTTGACTTCTTTTGAGAAGAGCTTAAACGCTTGGTTCATAGTTCTAAATACAGTCAACCTCCTTATTTCCCTTCCTCCCCAACTATTGCAAATCATGAGGCACCTCAGATTTCATAGGAGGAGCCCAACACCCCATTTGTTCCTTGTCCTCCTCCTTTTCCAGTCCCAATGTGGGTTCCCCCTTGTCATGATTGCAAAGTTGAGAAATTTACAAACCATGTCCCTAACCTATATTCTCATATGTCTCCCACTACTATGGAGGAAGTTCTAGAATTGCTCAGGAAGCCTATAAAGAAGACATGCTCCTCCATTCCATAAGAGGATGTCACTGTTCATAACTCAATTCTTGAGTTTGATCTACATATCTACCTTCCCCCATCATTTACAAGCCATGACTCCTTGTAACATGACTCTCTTGATCAATCCACTTCACCAGCCAGCTATTCGTATTCCCTTGATTCTTCAGCTATTATCTCAAATTGTGATCAGACGCAAGGAAGTCACAACACTTAGGCAGAGGAGAAGAAAGGTGAGAACACTATGAATCTTCCCTCTATAATTTAAAATTGCACACATCAAAACAATGAGCTCCCATTCTGTTGTACTATGTAACCCACCCCCATTTATAGGGATGATTAGTCAGTATTTGACATATAAATGGGGACCCTTTTAAATTTTTAGCTTTTGAAAATAGGCGCTAACTCTAAAATTTTCCTTAAACCTTTAGAAAAAACCCATACTTAAACTATTATTATCACATGTCGCAGTTTTCCATGTGACAATTATTAACATACTAAAGAAAATCCTAAAATGTGATATGCGATAAAGCCTCCATTGTGATTTTCCGATCACGATGCTCTAAGAATATTCGATCGAACTTCACAAGTCGCAATTTACTAAAGCATGCCATTGTGTTATCCCTAAAAAATTATGAAATGAGATATTGCGATGTTTCACAATCGCATTTCGCATTATCTCCAAACAATGCTATATTGCAACGTTTGAAAGTCACGATGCAGCGAATTAGGTGTGAACTATGGGAAGCTATTGAGTTTTAATGAAGTATCAAGTGGGTTGACAGAGAAATTATTGTTTAATAGCTCGAGGAGAGAAGTTAATGATTTCAAGTTATGGCTATTTAATATAGAGATTGCATTCAAAATATTCCCATGATTCAAGTCATTTCAAAGAGCTCTTCAGCTTTAATTTCCCTCTACTGTTTACACTGATATATCTCTCTTTCATTTCACGGAAGCTTCAAAAGATATTTCCTTATGGAAAGTAATGAAAAAACAGAAGCAACAAAGTGTTTCAGATTTTGAGGTTGCAAGAGATGTCGCCCATATTTGTTGATATGGTTTGCAGTGTTGATGGAGGAGAAACGGCATGGGAAGTTATCTATAATAGAATTTAACATGAGCGGCCTAAAGTTACTGTTACCAAGGTGAAAACAGATTCAATAATTAATTCAAAGACACTACTTTCTCTTTTCTTCATATAATAGGAGCAAGAGAAAAGATACTACCGTTCATGGATGTGGTTAGATGGGTGGTGGAGAATGTCAATATTGAAGACAGACAATTCATGAATTCAAAGATGGAGCTGATGGGATTATTTAACACTAAAGATTTGAAATAAATGTATCATTTTCCTAACCCTCAAGATATATATGATAAATCATTCCTGGCCAAGTTCGCGAAGCAGAATGAAGAACCCTTCAAAATGATTCAAGGGTGGAGAGTCCTACAAAACAAATTCAAATATGATAAGATGGGTATGTACCCCATAGCTTTTTTAGCAAATCCCTATAATCATGTAGCCTCTATGTTATGTAGATTGTATGGAATACCTAATAATATGAAGTCCTCTATAGAATGGTTCCCTTTAATCGATGCATGTATCAATTCTCATATAATTAATTGGGCTATTATCACATCCGACAACTTAACTACAACTATTTCTGAATATCGTTAAAAGATATCTACCTCCACAGAAAACCTTCCTCCATTCTATATGAGTGCTTATATCATGGACTCTATCTTTTTTAGTACTAATTTTCCAATTAGGGGTTGGCATGGTCCTTGGAAGACCCATACCACATCCATCTCAGTCACAAACAGATGTGTGAATCCCATTTTACACCCCATATTTACAAGATATGCCATGGTGTTATTCTACCATTACATCAAATAATTCTTGATAAAAAGGCCTCGAGATTTTCTAAGGAAGCCACTACGGACCTTCTTGTAGTAGGGAAGTACTTTTCTAAGCAATGGTTAACATATACCATAGTTTAGGGCAGTATAACAAAACCACATGTACTTCCTTTATATGTATCCAACAAGCTGTTAGCCAGAGAAATAGCGCACCAAACTATTGAAAAAGGCTTAACTAAGACTTTGAAATATAGAAAAAAATCACTATGGCCACCCTTTCTCCTCCATTGTGGTTCTTTTTCATTGGCGAACTTCAACCATGAAAACAAAGAATTACTAAACATGGAGAGTCTCAAGCTGACTACTCTGCCAAAGAGGCAATTTGACCCAGAGAAAGTAGCACAAAATGTTACTACGACACTAAAGGTAAAACCTTTTATCCATGAAGCTCGTGAATTTGAAGATTTATTACAATCAGCTGAGTCATTTGAACATGCATTCAATGGGGCAAAGGTAAATTTGAATACTGATGACTTCTAAAGGTTTCAGAAATTGAGAAATTAGAGGCTTGAAACAATCCCATTGCGTTTGTTAAGAACTGATGATAAACCGATGCCTAGTGTGACCATTAGCAGTGAAGGACCAAGTTCTCACATAGAATCTCACATGAATGAAGCTCAGAACATAGGGAAGACACAAGAAACAAAGTCTACAACGAAATCCAACAGAAGGTCAGCTCAAAAATAGGGCAAAAGTGACATAACTCGGGACACTGGTCCCAACAGCAAAGGCAGTGATGTGGAGAAGGAACGGTACCAGTTTAATAAAAAACTACAAGATACTACCAAAACAACTGATGTCCAAGAAACTATAGGATATCATACGTCACAACAAACTCAGAAAATTTTAGAGTCTGAGCCAATGAACGAGCAAGGGACAAGTTCACAGAATGCGGAAATCAAACCTACATTTTCGACATCTAAGATTATCTTGAAGGTGACAGAAATACCTCCTTTAGATGTATTCTACAGCCTATAGCATAAGGTTGTAGTAAGAAGACAGAGGAAGAGAAGGAGAGTGGAAACACCTGAAATCCAATTAGGGAATGAACCAATGGATATAGTATGGAACGATATTCCTTCAAATCCAACAAAAAATTTAACCAGGCTGTCACAATTTGCAGGGGCATATGCTATTAGCACCATTGATAAAGCCACTGAAGTATTTGTTTTGTTAATGGAAAGGGAAGAAAGGATAACACAGCTTGAGCAACAACTAGAAATCGAGAAAATAAATGTGAACAAGCAAGGCACTTAATAAATGGTCCAATTGCAGCAAAGTATGGAAGTACTTTGGATAAGGAATGAAGCAGAAATTCTAGCAAAGAATATGCAAATCCAAGAGTTCCAAGAAGCTATGGTGAAATATAAAGATGTCCACATTTTTGATGAGTTCATCAAAGAGGCATTGGAGCTAAACTCCATTCTGTCAAAACAACAAGATCTATTCTTCTAGAAAATGTCCCATATCACCCCTTATTTGAATACCAATGATCAATTAATAGATAATGTGATTGATCAGAGAACTCAATTTAATGACTTAAATACTAAGATCTCTGACTACATTGAATGGAAAGAATCTGAAGAAGGAGGAAGCACTAATATGCCAAAGATTGAAGAGACACTAAAATATATACTATTCATAGATTGGGATGTGCAAATCAAGTAGACAGAATTGGCAGTAGCAAGAGAAGCAGGAGTGGCAAAGAATATAATAAAAGTATTCAATCACACTTTGCACACCACCAACTCGATAAAAGAAGGTAATCCAAATTCAATTCCATATTTGAAAGACTTGGATAAAAACTAGAAAGAAAAGATAGAAATCCAAAGAGAGGCAATCACAAAATTATCAAAGATCGACTGGGACGCATATTGGCAATTTATTGTCAAAACTCACAACCAAATTATGACACTAAATGGTTCACTCAATTCAACACAAAGGATGTTTCCACCTCTTACAGATGCCATTTTTGTAGGAAAGGTCAAAACGCAATTCAGAGCACCTCGTCAAGTAAAACCAATGTTCGACATATGAGACCTCAAGGAAAAAGATGGCAGACAACAAGACATTTTCATAGCCTCGAGTCATCAAATAAATTTTAATTTTAGAGTTAGTTACTACTTAAGAGGAAGGTTCTTTGAAACCTCCTCAGATATTTTGTATAATCTATTTTTAAACTTTATTTAGATAGTATTTATACCCTTCTCATGCGTTTAGAGAAGGATCCAGGATTTTATCCAAAAACATTTGTAAAGAATTCACTTTTGTAAGTTTGTAGATGCTATGATGAAATTATGGAACATGGTCATTACTTTTGAATATCAAACTACTTTCCTTTATTGATTCACTTTTGTATTCTTGGAGAATAATTTGATTGACAAAAGTATTTGATCTATGTCACTAGTTATATGAGCAAAACTTCACACATATGGTACTTTTATCTTGTATGATGAATTCTATTTTATCAAATTAGAGATAACATTTTCTTTCATGAATTCTATATGGAGTATGTTCTTTCTGTTATGTGTTAATTGTACTATTGTATAATACTTAGTTGAAAGAATTTATTTTCGTATGTGATCATTAAATATATGCCATATACTTTTAACATTTCTTTGACTAACTATTTAGTCAAAGAAATTATCTTTATATGTTATCATCTATTTAAAATGTGAATGATATTTATTACCATGTACCAAACAAATATCTTTTTTAGATCACATATCACAAAGAATACCCTGGGTGTATATTAGATTAAGTTAATTAGAGATTTTCATGTTAGAATAGGTCATTTAGTTATCATTTTTCTTATTACAATCACTTGAAGAACCACCCATCATCATTTTCAAACCAGAATTGGGAAACTCGTCCCATCATCACCAACTGGAGTCACCACACCAAACGTAAAAGGAGTTGCTTTCAAGGTCTAGACTAGGTGGTTATCCCCCATGTTGGAGAATCAAAAATCTGAGGCATCAACATTTTGTCACTAGATAGAGGACCATCCAACTATGAATGGCATATAAATCCAAATATCAATTGAAAAACATTCATAAGAGTCAAAACCCCTCAACAACTTCTAAATCTTCTAGATCTCGTTCAAAATCTTCGGATTAGAAATCTGAAGTTGTAGAAACCTGTCCCTCGTCTCCTGAAGGATTCAGGTAAGCACCTTATTTATATTACACTCCTGAGTCTCCCAAAGTTCACTCCTCAATACAGAAATTGGAATAGATATCCATTTATGTTGAGAAACCTTAAAAGCGTGAAGCTTCTGAAGAAGTGTCACTTCCCTATTACGAGATACTGGCATATTAACTCGGCTACAAAATGAAAAGCTTATAGTGACCCCTTTTGAGTTTCCCATTCATTCAAGATGTAATAAATCTACCACATAAAAAACTGAATCAGATACCAGCAAGATCACATCACCTTTCCCTCCATTTACTTCCCCATTCACTTCTACTCAATCCGCCTCTTCCCAACAAGCAAGTTTTCCGACTCAAACAATTAGTGCTTCTACTAGTACTACTAGTCTAGTAGTAAGTTCTTTATCATCCCTATCTACTTTTGGATCTACCTCCTCACCTTCGCAACCTTCAACACAAGATATGGCCAATCAACCTGTTCAACCTTGGACAAACCCTGGTGTTGTATTGGTTTCTAATCCAAATTCTCTCCCAACAAACCCAGAAAAATGATTACCTAAGTATAATCCTAATGATGGTCTTCCTACTGAAGAACATCTAAATAACTTTTTGTTAGCGATGAACCTTAATGGAGTTGGACATGAATATGTTGTCATCATATTGTTTCCTTATACCTTCCAAGGATCCGCAGGGTCCTGGTACTTTTCCCTTCTAGCAAGCTCAATAAGAAACTAGGATACTTTTGAAGAAATATATCTTGAAAAATTAAGTGATCATAGAACCGTGGCATATTTAATCAATGATCTTTCGAACCTAAAAGAAAGTTTAGATGAAAGGATCAAAGACTTCAACTCCAGATTTAACAAGCTATTGAACAAAATCACAAGCTACCTCTAGACCTGTAGTAGATGTACAAATAGAGTGGTACATATCTTCCCTTCCCTCTAATATCACATTTTTTGTGGATAGAGCCAATAAGGCTACCCTTGTATAAAAAATGAAAGAAGCGTTGTCTATAGAAATGAGAATTATTGCCTTAGAAAAGAGATCATGGATAGAAGAAAGGAAATCGAAGATAGTGACATTCACGGAAGATTTGAAAAAGAAAACTCCAAAGGTGTTGGCATTATGATATAGGTTTTGTCCTTGATGGAAACTTACTAAGATGATAGATCACAACTCAGGCTCACAGAATGAAGAAAAAGAGATATACGCAGGTTACCCTTGATAAAGCCGCGTATACATGCGGGTTAGCCAACCAAAAGGTACATATACGTATACACGCACTCTCATGCAAGGAAAGGCACGTACATTTGGTTTTGGTCTGTAGTATTTGGACCATGATATTTTGATCCATGGTATTGGTCCAAGGTATCTTTTCCGACGTGTTGATCCCAGGTATTTGGTCCAAGGTATTGGTTCTAAGTGGTTTTGGACCACGGTATTGAGTAAAGGCCTAACACTATAAAAGGAGGAGAAGATCATTACACAAAGACACCAAGTAAGTCTCGAATATTTGATGAAGTATGAGATCCAGTATGTAGGTTATGGGTTCATGACGCCTTGCTTGATCTGAGCTAAGGAGGAATCTCAACGGTTGATGGAGAACAAGATCTAAGGATAGATCAGGATCTAATGGCTTGGAATGAATCATCTCTATACAATTTGATCATGTTTATTCTAGATCTATATACTGATGCATGTAATTCTGTAAATATTATGATCTGGGTATAACTCAAGTTTGGAATAGCTGCAAATCATGAATGAATATTTACAAATTTATACACTGATTGACTATGATAAAAGCACGTACATACGCAGGTTAGATACATCTAAGTAGGATATACCATATGAGCTATGATGTTTGAAGTTACAGGTGATTATGGTTGTTGATGCAAAGATTGAGTTCTGGTGACCGTTTACTCGTGTCAGTATTCTGCATATTCAAATTGGTTGATTATGTTTAGCTTCAGTGTTGATGGATGAGATCTATAATGGATCAGGATCATAATGACTTATCTTTATGTGATCTGATGGACTAGATTTGGTTGCTAACATACGTATTATCCTTGTATATGCAATGATCTGGATATGTCTGAAGTCAGGAAGAGCAACGAAGTTATAAGTAAGTAATTGATGACATATACGATGGTTTGCTTAGGTGAAGTTGTGTATACATGTTGGTTCGGCACTTCCAAGTAGCGTATGCACTCTAACGCATGAATTCTGATGATACAGTTGGTTCTGAATATTGTTGCAGAGTTCTATGTTCTGCTCTGTGTTCTAGTGACTGCATTTTGTTGACAGGGTTTCAGTGATTCAGTATTGGGTGATTTAGAGATTGATGATGCAAGTGGTGATTGATTTTGTTCTTCAATGATATTGATGGGTCCAGTATGAAAATTGGATGAAACGTGGCCTTTAGATTATGATGTTGTGTTCCATGATTATCCAGTTTGAAAGTTTATGAAACGTGGTACCTGGAGGAAGAAAGAGAAGTTTGTAGCCTTCTGTAGGTCGGCACCTACGTACTAGTACATCAGCTAGTACAAGAGCTAAGGGGGTTGTAGATCCCCTCCAGTAGTAGCTGGAAAAGGAGTGAAGGTTGGAGCATTCAAGTAGATCGGCGCCTACGTACTAGTAAAAGGATCGGCTAGTACAAGAGCTAAGGGGGTTGTAGCTCCCTTCCAGGAGAAGCTGGAGAATGAGAGGAAGTTGTAACCTTCTGTAGGTAGAAGCCTGCATACTAGTGTAAGGCTGCACAAATACAGAAATATTGTAAAAAGAAGTGCCTTATTAAAAGAAGATAGAGACGAATTGCAGCAGGTGGTTTTCACCCACATTGGGTTTCCACCTTACATCATGGTGTTCATGTGTGCTTCTTGTGTGTGATGATCTATTATGTTTTACTGCACCTATTTACTATTCATATGGTTAATAAATTTTTGATGCACTAACTAAAGATCAACATTTAATGGATTAACTGAATCATAAGTTTACAAGATATATGCTAGTTGCATTAGACGCAGTTGCGTGTACATGCAGGTTCCCTTAACTGAAGTAGCGTATACAAATCTGAGTATGGAAATGAAAAAGTGTTTGATTTGATAATACTGTTTCGCCCCCCTCTCATTATTATTTCCAACAATTGGTATCAGAGTAGGTCCTTTGGTAGAAGCTTGATCGCTTGAAGGAGATCCATAGAACAATGGGAAGGAAGCTAAAGAAGAAAGCGCCTCAGAAGAAGAAGACATCTCAAAGGAACTATGACAGTGGGAGAATCAATTGGGGAATATGTGGAAGAAACACTTCAGATTCAGAATCACTTCAGAATGAGGATGAACAAGCAAAAGAACTATAAGGTATGAATTTGTTATCCTTTGTTGATACATTTCTCCATCCGTTTGAAGATTATGAAAGTGATAGCGAAACAAATTAATTTTCTCTTATGGGTGAGAAAGAAAGATATCAAATAGAGGTAGAATTTAAAAGGCTTACAGACAAAATTAGAGATCAACAAGAACTAGTGCACAAAAGGGAATGTATCTCCAAAGAAGAAGTTACCAATCTAAAAGCTCAAATAGAAGAAGGAAACAAGGTAAGGAAGCTATTCAAGGAAGAGGAAGATCAATGTCAAAAGTTGCAGGATGAAGTAACATCATTAAGAAATGAAGTTAATGAAAGGAGCACAACAGTCAAGAAACTCAGAGAAAGATCCAGTTACTATGAAAGTCTCGAAGCTACGATCCTCTCACTAAAAGAAAATCTTGAAGAATCAAATAAGCAGAATAAGGAACTACTCCAAGTTCTTGAAAAACAAGAAAAAGAAGTTCTTGAATTAAGACATCAGTTGGAAGAAGGAAGAAAAGCTCAAGAAAACATGAAGAAGCATTATCATGAAAAGGAAGAGCAACATTAGGTTGAGGTAAATATTCTAAAAGATAACTTAGAAGAGAAGCATAAGCTCTTACGATTTCCAGATAGTACTAAGATCTTGGACGATATTCTTAGTAGTCAAAGGTCTCTTGCTATCAAAAATGGTCTTGGTTTTCATGAATCTATTAAAGGTGAATCTAATTCACAAAATAAGACAAGGAACTCTAGTGCACAATCTGAAATACTCAACCAGGAGATGAGAGGTCAATCCCATCAACAACCAAGGAAAAAAAAATTTCAAAGAAAACCTTTTACTCCTCCAATGAATAATGTTGAATGTTATGTATGTCATAATCTTGGAAATGTTGCAGCGAGATGCAGAAGTAGAATGGTTCAAGACCATCACACAGAAAGATCATCACGTTCTAGGTGCTTTAAGGGATATTGTTTTTCTTGCAATATGTTTGGTCACAAAGCTGTTGATTGCTACAAAAGGAATATGAAAAATGTAAGATGTTATGCATGTAACAAGCTGGGACATATAGCAAAGGAATGCAGGAACAAAGTATGAGCACCATACCAAAAGGAGAAAACATCATCACACTTGAAGATATGGAAGAAGAAGGAAGCACAGTTTGAAAGATGTGGCACAACACAATGTATAGACATAACAGACTCAGAGGAAGTTGAAAGTGTAAACCTTCAGTGTTCTCAATCTCATGCACAAGTTTCATAGAGAGAAGTCACGCATATATGCGAGTTAGACTCTACACAGTTGCGTATATGTCAGTTTGAGAAAAGCAGTGGGATAGGCTCAGGAAAAGGGTCTGATATGATTCAGTTCATTATTTTCTATGTTTGATAATGGTTACAATCTACTGATGATGTGTGGAAATGTCTTGATACTTGTAAGATGTTTAGAAGTGTTTTGATCCTAACTTGATGATGATGATGCCTTGATACTTCTTGTTGATATATGCATGATCAGATCTGACAGTAAACAAGATGGCACAAGTTCAAGGGGAGCATATGCTTTTAATAATGCATTGTTGGCATTATGGTTAGTAGTCCTTGGTGATGATGCTTATATGGCTAAATGATACATCTTGCTATGATATGGTTATGAGTTGTCCATGACAAAATATCATATGATTCTTGGGGTTACATAGTTGGTGTTCAAATTAGATTTGTGGGTGATTCTCTGATGATGCATATATGGTGCTTACATGGTGATCTTCATCAGGATAAGGAGAAGTATACACAATTTCATTACTTGATGATGAGTCACTCATATGCTGCTGTCAACATATAACACAGTTATGATGCATGATTCCTATAATTCTTGGTGCTCACATGGATGAGGATTGTTGTTGTTGATGATATCAAGAAGTCTTGACAAAAGATCTTGAGCTCAAGATACATAGTACTATATATAGTATGTTGGATACATGGATGATTACTAAAAGTTGCATTTTTGGAGACATGATGATGATGAGTTCTTACCTATATGATGATAGGTTGATACTTACATATGTTGATTGATGCAGATGAGGGATGTCCCCGAGTGATGATACATGGATGGTATATAAGATCATGCAGATCTTGATGATGATGAGATGGCTATGGTGTTTCTCAAATATGATATAATGTGAATGATTTTGTATGTCATATGCAAAATTCATTCATGAAAGGCTATGATAATGTTCAAAAGGATGAGATGATGCAGACATACCTTGTTACAGGTTGATGATTTCTACAGTAATGGACATATACAGGTTGTTGGTCTGGATGATGTTGATGGAGTAGATCATACAGTGTGTATGATAGTTGTTGATGACTACCATGATCTTGTTTGAATATTTGGTCTCTGTTATAAATATCATTCAATGTAAAGGTCATATTAAGACTCATGATGTAATAGTTTGTTTCTATCTATTGTAGTCAGTTGATGAATCCCTTTTGGTCATATGATGTAATTTGTACCCCCACTATGCATGGGAAGGATGATGTAATATTTCAGTCATGTATAAACAATTGGTATCTGGTGTATCCCCACTTGGTTGGGTGGATGAGTCAATATTGGTATATCCCCACTTGGTTGGGAGATGGATGTGTGTATGAGTCTTTGGTGATAGGAAGGTCATTTATGATAGAGTCATGTTCTTCTTGTAGAACATCTTTTTGTGGACCTTGCTTACAGTCAAGGGGAACATGAACAGCACACTTCAGCAAAGCAGAGATTTCAGCATGTACTCAAAGGGAGCATGGACAGATTAGTACACCTTGGCATATACAAAGGGGGAGCTCAATCAAAGATTTCAGCAGGTACTCAGGGGGAGTATGGACAGTGGAATGTATATCAAGGAAGAGAATATCTTGGTCCGCCCTTTGCCCTTGATGTCAAAGGGGGAGAGTGACTTGGTATGGTTGTTGCCATCAAGTCCAAAGGGGGAGATTGTTGGTATTATGATTCATGTGTTGTACTTGATGGAAACCCACTTGTAGCAGAGCAACTCACTAATATATAACTAGATGAATCTACATAAGAGATATCAGATGTGACAGAGTACATGGGATGTATGGAAACTCAAAGGAATCGGTTCATAAGTAATGAACAATGACAACTAATTAAGATGACAGTTCTAAGTATGGCAATATAACTTTGCCATCAAGTCCAAAGGGGGAGATTTTTGGCATTATGATACAAGTGTTGTCCTTGATGGCAACTTACTAAGATGATAGATCACAGCTCAGGCTCACAGAATGAAGAAAAAGAGATATACATAGGTTACCCTTGATAAAACCGTGTATACACGTAGGTTAGCCGACCAAAAGGTGCGTATACGTATACACACACTCTCATGCAAGGAAAGGCACGTACATTTGGTTTTGGTCCATGGTATTTGGACCATGGTATTGTGATCCATGGTATTGGTCCAAGGTATCTTGTCCGACATGTTGATCCATGGTATTGGTCCAAGGTATCTTGTCTGACATGTTGATCCTAGGTATTTGGTCCAAGGTATTGGTTCTAAGTGGTTTTGGACCATGGTATTGAGTAAAGGCCTAAGACTATAAAAGGAGGAGAAGATCATTAGGCAAAGACACCAAGTAAGTCTCGAATATCTGATGAAGTATGAGATCTAGTATGCAAGTTATGGGTTCATGAAGCCTTGCTTGATCTGAGCTAAGGAGGAATCTCAACGGTTGATGGAGAACAATATCTAAGGATAGATCAAGATCTAATGGCTTGGAATGAATCATCTCTATATGGTTTGATCATGTTTATTCTAGATCTGTATACTGACGCATGTAATGTTCTATAAATATTATGATTTTGGTATAACTCAAGTTTGGAATAGCTGCAAATCATGAATAAATATTTACAGATGTATACGCCGATTGACTATGATAAAAGCACGTACATACACAGATTAGATACATCTAAGTAGCATATACCGTATGAGCTATGATGTTTGAAGTTATAGGTGATTCTAGTTGTTGATGCAAAGTCTAAGTTCTGGTGACTGTTTACTGGTGTCAATATTCTGCATATTCAGATTGGTTGATTATGTTTAGCTTCAGTGTTGATGGATGAGATCTATAATGGATGAGGATCATAACGACTTACCTTTGTGTGATCTGATGGACTAGATTTGGTTGCTAACATACGTATTATCCTTGTATATGTAATGATCTGGGTATGTCTAAAGTCAGGAAGAGCAGCGAAGTTATAAGTAAGTAATTGATGACATATACGCTGGTTCACTTAGGTAAAGTTGTGTATACACACTGGTTTGGCACTTCCAAGTAGCGTATGCACTCTGATGCATGATTTTTGATGATACAGTTGGTTCTAAATATTGTTGCATAGTTATATGTTCTGCTCTGTGTTCTGGTGACTGCATTTTGTTGACAGGGTTTCAGTGATTCAGAGATTGATGATGCAAGTGGTGATTGATTTTGTTCTTCGATGATATTGATGGGTGCAGTATGAAAATTAAATGAAACGTGGCCTTCAGATTATGATGTTGTGTTCCATGAGTATCCAGTCTGAAAATTTATGAAACGTGGTACCTGGAGGAAGAAAGAGAAGGTTGTAGCCTTCTATAGGTCCGCACCTACGTACTAGTACATCAGCTAGTACAAGAGCTAAGGGGGTTGTAGCTCCCTTCTAGTAGTAGCTGGAAAACGAGTGAAGGTTGGAGCATTCAAGTAGGCTGGCGCCTACGTACTAGTAAAAGGATCGGCTAGTACAAGAGTTAAGGGGGTTGTAGCTCCCTTCCAGGAGAAGCTGGAGAATGAGAGGAGGTTGTAACCTTCTGCAGGTAGAAGCCTGCATACTGGTATAAGGCTGCACCAGTACAGAAATATTGTAAAAATAAGTTTCTTATTAAAAGAATATAGAGATGAATTGTAGCAGGTGGTTTTCACCCACATTGGGTTTCCACCTTACGTCATGGTGTTCATGTGTGCTTCTTGTGTGTGATGATCTGTTCTGTTTTACTACACCTGTTTACTGTTCATATGGTTAATAAAATTCTAATGCTCTAACTAAAGATCAACATTTAACGGATTAACTAAATCATAAGTTTACTGGATATATGCTAGTTGTGTTAGACACAGTTGCGTGTACACGCATGTTCCCTTAACTGAAGTAGCATATATGAATCCGAGTATGGAAATGAAAAAGTGTTTGATTTGATAATATTGATTCACCCCTCCATTCAGTATTATTTCCAAAAATAGGACCCTTTCAACCTTGAAGGCCTTCAAAAGGTACTAAATACCATGTCAAATGAAATGGTCGAAATCAACAAACAGTTTGCAGAATCATCTGCTCCCAAGAAATCTTTTCACCCATTCAAGATAGATATTTCTTCTACATCGCAGACACCAATGACTATTTCAAACGTTGAATCCAATCAAGAACTGGAAGAAGACTCAGCAACCGAAGAAGAAGCAAAAATTGAATAAGAAGTTGAGTTAAATGGAATATGGGATTTTATTCTCCCAACTGAAGGGGAAGCAGAAGCTCTGCCAGTAACTACAAGTAAAATATCTACTGATATGTCAAAAAAAAATCATAACAAAAAGTTGCTACTCCTATAAAGGAGAAAACAATAATTAAGAAATCTAATACTACTCAAACTGATTCTATTCCATTAGATCCTCCAACTACTTCTAAAACTTTAGTAATCTCGGATACAATGGAATCCAATATAGTGGAAGGTATGAAAAAGACGAGAGAAAATATTTCATTACATGAATTAACTAAAATCAAACAACAACAAAAAATATTACTTAGAGAGTTAAAAGAAGTTCCTATAGCTCCTTTACCCATCACTGTAGTTACTCAAGCTGCTAAAGATATGGGAAAGCCTCCTTCATCTTGAAACAAGGTAAATCCCACAAACCTAGTTCTAATGGGTGATAGATCTATCTCTCATACTCCTCCATTTCTTCTTACTTATGGGATTTTGAAAAAAAACATCCATAATTTCCTTATTAATTCAGGAGCCTCTGCAAACATCATGCCAAGAACTGTGTGCACTAAATTAAATATCACACCTCAAAAATCTATTGTACACATAGTTCAACTAGACAGGATAAAAGTAGACGTACATGGAGAAATGATATCAATTTCAATCAGGCTTTCCTCCAACCCAAAATTTTCATAGGTAATCGATATTCTTGTGGTTGATATCCCTGAATTTTATGGTTTAATTTTGAGTAGGGATTCGCCTGAAATGTTACATAGATACTTTGCAACTGATTGGCCTCATATGTGGTTTCCATACAATGGTAAACCTAACAAAATCAGAGTAAACCGTGAAAAATTCATGAAGTACACAGTCATTGATCTCGAGGGGAGAAATGAACTAGTAGTCTTCACCAATAATATCATCGGAAATTACTCAGCTGAGCCATTCTTGGGATCCTTTAACGCGCAGTGATCTCCCTTTCCGAATAATGTTGTAGTATCTTAGATAGAAATTTTTTCGCAAACAAAGGCTTCCAAGTGTATAGATGTAGTTAATAAACTTGTAGATAATGCATTATTTTGGACTCTTTATTTTGATGTTTCCAAGTCTGAAGATGGTGCAGGTGCTGGATGTATCTTAGTCAGCCCGCAAGGAGAGAAAACCATGTTAGACTGCAGGTTTAAATTTCAATGCACTAACAATACTACAGAACATGAAGAATTAATTCAAGGGTTATACAAAGCCATTGGCTTTGATGTCAAGTATATACAAGTATATGGAGACTCTGAAATAGTTATTAAACAAGTAAGAAACACAATCCGTTATGTGTCTGGGCATCTCAAACATTATCAATCCCTAGCCCAGAATGTTACTTCTCACTTCACTACTTTTAACATTTATTCAATCCCCAGATTACAAAATGGAAGTGATGATTTACTTGTCAATGTAGAATCTAAGCTTATACCTTCAGAGGAATTTATTCCATATAGATTTTCTATAGAGTTAATTTTTACACCATCCATTCCTGATAATGTAACAAATTGGAGAGTGTTTAATAATGATGTTGATATAACTGATTTCCTTACATCAGAAGGATCTTACAAGGAAGAAATCATAGTTGAACATGAACATGACCTGTAAATCAACCATAAGAAAGATAAAAATCCAATTCCAAAGTCCGTATTCAAAATGGAAGATCTCTATGATTTGAAAGACAGATTTAAAAAGATTACTAACTCCAAGACTCAGAGTTCTACTTTGAGATTTGAAGTGGTAAAACTAGGCACATCTGAAAAGCCTCAAAACATCAACCTAGGTCTTGGTTTGTCATCCGAAGAAAGGATATCATTCATGAAATTGTTAAAAACATAAAAATGTGTCTTTACCTTGGATTATTTAGATCTCAAGTCCTATGATACCTCTGTAATTCAACACACTATACCGATGACCTCTAATGAGAAATCAGTTCAACAAAAGCTTAGAGAGATTCATCCAAACCTTGAAAGCCAAATCAAATCTGAATTAAACAAACTTCTGAAAGAAAAGATAATCTTTCGCATTAGACACTCAAAATGGGTATAAAATATGGTTCCTGTTAGAAAAAGGAATGTAGATTTTAGGATTTGTATTGATTTTAGGAACTTAAATAGAGCTTGTCAAAAGGATAGCTTTCCTTTGCCTACCATGGAGCAAATATTGAAATCAGTTGTAGGCTCTAAGTTAATGTCTTTTCAAGATGGATTTTCAGGATACAATCAGAATCTTGTACATCCAAATGACATACTAAAGACAACGTTCATGACCATGTGGGAGTCATATGCTTATTATAAGATGCCTTTTCGACTTATCAATACAGGTGCTCCATTTCAATGCACCATAGATATTTATTTTAAAGGTGTGATTAATAAATTAGTTGTTATTTACCTAGATGACATCACAGTATACTCTAGGAACATGAACAATCATTTGAATGACCTAAAGCATATTTTTGAAAGATGCAAGAAATAATTCATTTCTTTAAATCCCAAAAAGTCATACTTTGCCTTAGCAGAAGGCAAACTCCTCGAATTCATAGTGTCCAAGAAAGGAATTTATATTGATCCTGATAGAATCCAAGAAATTGAAAAGATTCCTCTACCACATAACAAAAAGACCATGAAATAATTCCTAGGCCAGATTATTTTTGTAAAAACATTTGTTCCCGATTTTTCACAGATTGTTCTACCCCTTCAATCAATGATAAGAAAGAAGGCAGTATTCAAATGGGGTAAACATGAAAGAGAGACATTTGAGTTAATCAAAAAATACATTATCAATGCTCCTTATTTAAAAACTCTAGACTTTCTCAAACCTTTCGTATTGTACACATTTTCATTTGATACATCATATGCAGCAGTTTTAACACAGTTAAATGATCAAAACATCAAGGAACCTATATCTTTTTTCAGTTCCAATTTACAAGGTGTCGAGCTAATCTACTCCATTATTAAGAAACAAGATTTTGCTGTCTTTAAAACATTGAAACATTTTAGACATTTTCTCCTGAAAACTCATACAAAAATAGTAGTACCTTACCCTACAATAAGGCAATATTAATTCAAAGAGAAGTGGGGGAGAAAAGAGCAAATTGGGTCACTACACTTCAAGAGTATGATGTAGAAATCTAACCAGCTAATTTTGTTAGGGGCCAAGATTTTTTCAGAATGCTAACTAGAGCTTCCCATTTATCAACAGAATAAGACCAAGGCAATGAAGTGCAAATATCAGAGGTAAGCCTCAATGATGCACAGTCACAGTATATTGATTTGAAATTTTATTTAAAGAATGGATATGCTCCTATGCATCTCAATTACAAAACAAAGCGTGCTTTAAGGTTGAAATCAAATCAGTATGAATTAATTGATGACATATTATTTAGAAAAAATTATGATTTAGTATTATTAAGATGCCTAGAAAAACCTGAAGCTGAAAGGGTTATGCAGGAGTTACATGATGGACCAGCTGGAGGTCATTTCGGAGGAAATACCACAAATCACAAAATCTTGCATGCTAGTTATTATTGGCAACACTATTAAAGGATGCACATGACTATGCGAGAAAATGTAAAATTTGTGAAACTATAGTTGGAAGAGAAAAGAAATTGGCATTCCCTTTACAACCAGTGAATATCCAACAACCATTTGAACAATGGGGATTATATATAATTGGTGAGATTGTTCCTAACTCTTCCAAGCAACACAAGTACATCCTTACAACTATTGATTATTTGATGAAATGGGCAGAAACTATCCCACTAAAGGTAGCTAACACATAAAGTATTACAAACTTTATTGATTAGTACATAATCACTAGGTTTGACTTACCTACAACTATAATGTTTGATCATGCATCTTATTTTTCTTGAAATAATATGGTAGAATTTTCCTTAAAAAGAGGTTTCAAATTGAAGTATTCAGCCAACTATTATCCACAAGGTAATGGATTAGCCAAGTCAACAAACAAAAACCTTATCAGAATCATCAAATGGACTATAGACCAAAATCATAGGAATTGGCACAAAGCATTGACATTTTCTCTTTGGGCAAATACAACAACATAGAAGGCCTCAATTGACTCTTCTCCTTTTGCTTTAGTTTATGGAAAAGAAGCAGTTCTCCCCACAAACATAAAAATCCCATCTCTCGCCCTAGTGCACTTTGTTAATGAAAATCCTTCCTCTTCTCTTCAAGAAAGACAATTTCAGATCCTTAAACTTGGAGAAGAAAGAGAAAAAGCTAAAGCCATTCATTCCCATCATCAACAGTTAGTCAAAGCCCCTTTTGATACAAAATCTGCCAGTCATAAAACCTTTTAAGTAAGTGATCTGGTTTTGAAATGGGACAAAGCACATGAGGAAAAGGGAAAACACACCAAATTCGAAATACTGTGGCTTGGACCATTCCAAACCAATGAGAAAATTGGTCCACCAACATTTCTTTTACAGGACTTGTTAGGTAGAATAGATTATTTGCCCGTTAATGGGAAAATTTAAAAAAATTTACTTTTCTTAGAAAAAAACCTCTTCTAGTTTTGTATCATGTTATCTTTAAGATTATTAGGAAAATAAAAGTTAAATAGTAATTACTTTTGGCTTCTCAAAATAAAGTCTCTGAGAATATTTCAATTTTTCTCTTCTATAAATAGGAAAAGTTAAAGAAATAATTAGAGCATTTGAGTATCAAAATGAACCCTATTTCTTTGGAAAAACTTGACCTTGCTAAAAACACTTATTCTATGAACAGGCTCTTATCTTTATAAAGTATATATGTTTTGTTATCAATTGAGAAAATAATCTTTAACCTAGTAAGGACTTTCTACACATGAGTATCTCAAAAATCTATTATTATCATCCAAAACTCTTAAAAAGGGCCAATGATTCACCCCATTTGATAAAATTTTCTATTTTCAGAGTGTAATTCTAAAATATGAAAAACTTAAAAGAGAATAAGTCTCATTACAAGCTTGTTTACCATGATCATAGGGGAATCATTAAACTAATATTACCAATACTGCATATCAAAACAGGGTAATAGCCAATGATCTAATCAATCAAAGGACATGGGGTCTCATCAAGAGCCAACTTGGTCAATTTAACTACAACCAGTGAATGGAATTGTCATTATTGGGTTACCAAGCCTATACAATGTCTTTTAAGAAACTTAGAAAGAAAATTACATATGAGGAAAAAACAAGATCAAAATGAAAAAGAAAGAAAATGAATATCATTTTGAATTCTGAAAATTGCTTCAGATGGGACAATGAATCACTATTGGTTAAAAGATAACCATGTTGAGGCTATGAATCCCTGCTAGTAATAGAGGATCTATCTATGATAAATGATTAAACAATAAAAACTAATCTGTAGAAGACACCTACTATATCTCTTTAAATCTTAGTATATTCTGATGCAAACATTTGTATTTTTATCACTAAAAGAGTAAAGTAGTTGAATAATTAAATTGAGTGATTATGATTTCAGAGAAATGTTGTTTTGTTTCTAATTAATATAATTATTATTCCTATAGTTCTTCTAATTTTGAAATTTTTAGAGATTTCAAAAGACCAATCAAAGATAGCTAGTTCTCCCAAGTGAATCGCCAATTGTTGTACTATGTAACAACCCCACAATTTATAGGTATGAATAATTAGTATTTGACATATAAATGGGGACCCTTTTAAATTTTTATCTTTTGAAAATAATACTAACTCTACAATTTTATTTAAACATTTAGAAAAGAACACATAATTAAACTCTTATTATCACAAATTGCATCTCACATTTTTCCATGTGACAATTATTAACATCCTAAAGAAAATCTCGATATACGATATGGAATAAAGTCTCCATTGCGATTTTCCAATCGTGACACTCTACGAATATGCGATCGCACTTCTCAAGTCACAATTTAATAATGCATGCCATTGTGTTATACTTTAGAAAATTGTGAAATGCGATATTGTAATGTTTTGCAATTGCATTTCACATTATCTCCGAAAAACGCTATATTGCAATGCTTGAAAGTTGTGATGTAGAAAATTAGGTGTGAAGTGTGGGATTTTATTGAGTTTTAATGAAATATTAAGTGGGTTGACAGAGAAATTATTGTTTAGTAGCTTCAGGAGAGAAGTTAATGTTTTCAAGTCATGGCTAGTTAATATAGAGATTGCGTTCAAAATCTTCCCATGATTCAAGTCATTTCAAAGAGCTCTTCAACCTTAATTTCCCTCTATTGTTTACATTGATATATCTCTCTTTCATTAAAGGGAAGCTTCAAAAGGAATGTCCTTACAAAAAGTAATGCAAAAAGAGAAGCAACAGAGTGTTTTAGAATCTGAGGTTACAGAGATGTCGCCCATATTTGTTGATATGGTTTGCAGTGTTGATGGATGAGCAATGACATGAGAAGTTATCTATAATAGAATTGAAGATGAGCGGCCTAAAGTTATTGTTATCATGGAGACAGAAAATTAAATAAAACCCTTAGGAGTTTAATTCGATGACGATGCTTGCTCTTTTCTTCACAGAATAGGAGCAAGAGCAAAGATATAACCATAAATAGATATGGTTATATGGGTGGTGGAGAATGTCAATATTAAAGATAGACAATTCAAGAATTCAAACATGGAGCTGATGGGATCATCTAAAGTCGAAGATTTGAAACAAATGTATCATCTTCCCGACACTCAGGACATATATGATAAATCATTCTTGGCCAAGTTCGCAAATCAAAATGAAGAACCCTTCAAGATGATTCGGGGGAGGAGATTCCTAGAAAACAAATTCAAATATAATAAGATGAGTATGTACCCCATAACTTATTTAGCCAATCTCCATAACTATGCAGCCTGTATGTTATGTAGATTTTATGGAATGCCTAATAATACCAAGTTCTCTATAGAATGGGTTCCTTTAGTTGATGCATGTATCAATTCTCATATAATGAATTGGGCTACTATCATATCTGACAACTTAGCTAGGACTATTTCTGAATATCATCAAAAGAGATCCACCTCCATAAAAAACCTGCCTCCATTCTGTATGACTGCTTATATCATGGACTCTATATGTTTCTGTAATAATTTTCCAATTATGGGTTGGAAATGGACCTTGAAATACCCATACCCATCCATCTCAGTCACAAAGAGATGTGGGAATCCCATTTTATACCCCATTTTTACAAGATATGCCATGGTGTTATTCTACCATTACATCAAATGATTTTTGATAAAAAAATCCATGAGATTTTCTAAGGAAGCTGCTACATACCTTCTTATAGTAGGCAAGTACTTTGCTGACTAATGGTTCACATATATCAGAGTTTACGGCCGTACAACAGAACCACATGTACTTCCTTTGTATGTCTTCGACAAGTTGTTATCCAAAGAAATAGCTCACCAAACTATTGGAAAAGGCTTCACCAAGGCTTTGAAAGATAGAAAAAAATCACTATGGCCACCCTTTCCCAATTGGTGTGGTTATTTTTCGTTAGTGAACTTCAACCATGCAAACAAAGAATTACTAAACATAGAGATCCTCATGCTAGCTACTCTGCCAAAGAGGCAATTTGACAGAGAGAAAGTAGCACAAAATGTTAGTACGTCACTAAAGGTCAAACCCTTTATCCATGGATTTCATGAATTTGAAGATTTATTACAATCAGCTGAGTCATTTGAACAAGAGTTTAATTGGGAAAAGGAGAATTTGGATCCTGACAACTTCGAAAGGTTTCAGGAATTTAAAAATTAGAGGCTTGAAACAATACCATTGTATTTGTTGAGAACTGATGAGAAACCTACGCCCAATGTGACCATTGACAATGAGGGACCAAATTCTCTCACAGAATCTCAGGTGAATACAGCCCATAACATATGGAAGACACATGAAACAGAGGCTACAATGAAATCCAATAGAAGGTTAGCTGAGAAACAGGTCAAAAGTGACCGAAGTCAAGATACCGTTCCCAAAGGAAAAAGTAACGTATGGAGCAGGAATGGGACTAGTTTAATAAAAAACCCCAAGATACTGCCAGAACAATTGATTTCTAAGAAACTACAGGATATCATACTCCACGAGAAACTCAGAAAATTTCAGAGTCTGAGTCAATTAATGAGCAAGGGACAAGTTCACAGTATGTAGAAATCATACCTACATTTCCGACACATGAGATTATCCTAATGGTGACAAAAATACATCCTTTAGATGTATTCTACAACCCACTGCATAAGGTTGTAGTAAGAAGACAGAGGAAGAGAAGGAGAATGGAAACACTTGAAATCCCACGAGGGAATGAACCAATGGATATAGTCTGGAAGGATATTCCTTCAAATCCAACTAGAAATTTAACCAGGTTGTCACAATTTGCAGGGGCATATGCTACTACCACCATTGATAAAGCCACTAAAGTATATGTTTTGTTAAGGGAAAGGGAATAAAGGATAGCACATCTTGAGAAACACCTGGAAATCGAGAAAACAAATGTGAACAAGCAAGCCACAAAACAAATAGTCTAATTGCTACAAAGTATGGAGGTACATAGGATAAGCCATGAACTAGACATCTCTACAAATAATATGCAAACCGAAGAGTTGCAAGAGGCTATGGCGAAATATAAATATGTCCCCACTATTGATGAGTTCATCAAAGAGGCATTGGAGGTAAACTCCATTTTGTCAAAACATCAAGATCTATTATGCCAGAAAATGTCCCATATCACCCCTTATTTGAATACCAATGATCAATTAACAGATAAGACGATTGATTAGAGAACTGAGTTTAATGACTTAAGTACTAAGATATTTGACTACATTGAATGGAAAGAATCTGAAGAAGGAAGAAGCACTAATATTCTATAGATTTAAGAGACGCATAAAGACATATTATTCATAGTTTGGGATGTGCGGATCAAGTAGGCAGAATGGGTAGTAGCAAGAGCAGCATGAGTGGCAAAGAATATAATAAAATCAGTCAATCACACTTTGTACACCACGAAATTGATAAAATAAGGTAATCCAAAGTCAATGCCAGATTTGAAAGATGGATAAAAACTAGAAAGCAAAGATAGGAATCCAAATTATCAAAGACCGACTAGGAGGCATATTTGCTATTTCTTGTCAGACCTCACAGCCAAATTATGACACTGAATTGTTCACTCAATTCAATGCAAAGGATGATTCCACCTCTTACAGGTGCCATCTTTGCAGGATAGGCCAGAACGCAATTTGGAGCACCTCCTCAAGCAAAACCAATGTCCGACATATGCGACCTAAAGGAAAAGCTGGCAGACAACAAGACGTTTTCATAGCCTCAAGTCATCAAATAAATTTTATGTTTAGAGTTAGTTACTAGTTAAGAGGAAGGTTGTTTGAAACCTCCTCAGATATTTTGTATAATCTATTATTAAACTTTAGACAGATAGTATTTATACCCTTCTCATGCATTTAGAGAAGGGTCCAGGATTTTATCAAAAAACATTTGCAAAGAATGCACTTTGGTAAGTTTGTGGATGCCTTTATGAAACTATGGAACATGGTCATTACTTTTGAATACCAAACTACTTTCCTTTGTTGATGCACTTCTATATGCTTGGAGAATAATTTGACTAAAGAAATCAGTTGATCTATGTCACTAGTCAAATGAGCATACCCTCACACATATGGTACTTTTATCTTGTATGATTACTTATGTTTTATTAAATTAGTGATAACATTTCGTTTCATGATTTATATATGGAGTATGTTCTTTCTATTATGTGTTAATTGCAATATTGTATGATACTTAACTAAAAGCGTTTATTTTCATATATGATTATTAAATATATGCGATATAGTTTTCACATTTCTTTGACTAACTATTTAGTCAAAGAAATTATCTATATATGTTATCATCTCTTTTTAACACGTGAATGATCTTTATTACCACGTGCCAAACAAATATATATTTCAGATCGCATATCACACATAACACCCCAGGTTTATATTAGATTAAATTAATTAGAGATTTACATGTCAGAATAGGTCATTTAGTTATCATTATTCTTATTGCAATCACTTGAAAAACCACCCATCATCATTTTCAAACCCAGATTGGGAAATTGGTCCCATCATCCCTAGTCGGAGCCACCACATCAAATGGAAAAAGAGCTACTTTCAAGGTTTGGACCACGTGGTTATCCCCGATATTGGAGCATCAAAAACCTGAGGCATCAACACATTCTTGAATGATTCTCAATATACCAATCTCATTCGAACATCCTGTATAATTAATTCTTTTGATCATCCCCCAGCCTTGGGTAGTCATCACTCCCATACTTCCATATGTTGTGATGAATGCCCAAGCACATCATGCGATCCTCCATTTTCTCTTGAATGCTCTAACCCAAATCTAGAATGTGGTCCTCTAAAAGAAGACTTCATATCAAAACTTCCTCTTCGCCTCGCTTGCCCATGTGTCTTACCATTCACATCGTGTCCACATGCATCGAAGATACTCTATGTTCTATTACCTCTTCACCTGATGTGTTATCTCCTCAATTGATACAAGGTAGTGAGGTTTTCCATGATAAAGTTGAAAACATTTTAATCACAGAGCATACTTCTCATTCCCTGTAATCTCTTCTCCTGCATGAAGACAAATATTCAAGTCAACTTGCTGAAGCTTAAAAATTTAGTGCAACCTGTGACATAGATGGCTTCCATGCTGAGAGTAATTTAGAAATCATAAACAACAACCATCCTTAAGCCATGCATGATCTAGTTCAAGCTTAAAAATATGATTCTACAATTTTAGAAAGTTTCGGGATGTGCAAAGGAATTGAGTCACTTCAATGTCTGTTGATGGTTATGTTAGGACCTCTTGACTTTGGTAAGCCATGAGGACCCAATCAGATCTATTTTCTCACATGAAATCTTTCTCTCTCCATGGTTGTAATCGATGTGAATTTACGTGTAAAAAAAGTTTGGTATTCTCAATGTGATCTCTCAAATTTACAAAATTTCACTTATGACCAAATTCAAAAATCTGTCACAATGCATTTATCTTCATGCACATCTATTTCATCAAACTCGAGATGGGAGTGTTCATCGCTCATGAAATCATGGAATTATGAAGTTGATAATCTCAAATACTATCTTTTCCCATGATCATACTTATCGAACTTTCCCTTTCATGATCAACTCCTTAGTCTTCTTGCAATCCTTGTACTACAATTTTGTTTGCTCATCACACCAGAAATATCTCCAGGTGATGATGAATGCATATGCTATCACATGAATCAAGTTCCTCTTCATTCGCCATGCCCCAACTGGTTTCACACATTCACAATGCTAGGATCATTTTTACATTCTTGTGATGATCGTGGTGCCTACACAATTTTTCACCAGTTGTAGGAAGGTTGTCCTTCATGTCTATCTTACAACAAACTTGGTCCCATTGTTGAGAGCGTTTGCAAGATTGTTCAAATGAGTTTGTCTTTGTTAATTTCAAAGTGGGAATCTGATATTTCAAACACCTAATCTAATCATTCCTCTATCTTGGGTGGTCTTCATTCAACTTATCATTTTCCCAATAACACATCTAATGATAGTTGCTTCATTCTCTTTGATCTTCACTATTTTACATCTCTCTCTTTAGATTTCCATTAATCATATGACGCACTTCATCATGCGCTGATAGTTATGGTAGGTCCTCATTGTCTTGGCATTACTGTTGAGAATGACCATACATATTTTTCCTTACAAGATTCCCATCATGATCCCATCTATCAAATAAAAAATTCACCTCTTCACAGATCACAAGGTTGTCCACACAACCTTAATGAATTTATGATCCAATTACTCAATGGCTAGAACAATATTACTTGGTAAGCCATGTTTCAGGTAACAAGCTCCAATGCTTCCTCACGCTTGCTAAGAAGCTCAGTGTAGATGAAGACACACTCGCAAGAGGCTTCCGAGGTTTTTTGAATAATGGTATCCATCATGGAGGTAAGAATGTGCATTGGGTGGTTGTCACACATTTTGTTTTCCCATAGGAAAGACCTTCATTTCTATGTGCATCCAGTTCAAGTTTTTGTATTTTTAGTTGCACACTACATTTGGTCTGCCTTAATTGTTTGTATCTTTGTGGGTGCAAGTCGGGAGTGACTATAGTGGTTTCACTAGAAATTCCATTTCATGTAACCCCGACCATTTAGCAGTTAGAATAGGAATAGGATTAGTTGCATCTTAGTTTCCCTTTCCTTGCACTCATAATACATCATGGTTTTCTTATCCCAGTTTTACATCCTGTTTACCTTGATCATTTTTCTTTCTTGTCTTTTAGTTTTATTTTATTTTTCTATATGTCTTTCCTCTCATCTTGTTTTTCCTTTTTTGTTTTGTTTTCATTTCATTCTTTCTACGCGAATAAGTGTTTTTCCTGCAATATGTTCTGGTTTCTGAATGGTATGTAGCTGAAGACCAAAGAGCCTTGTAACGTTGCAGTGCTTAGCCATTCTTGTGTCCATCTTCTTTGTGCTTTCTTCTAACTTATGGGAAATGAAGTCTTCATGGAAAATATGATCCATCTATAAGGAAAGTTTTGGTCAAACCATGAACCCGTGTCCAGTGTAGGGAACCTCATGCTTATACTTAGTATCGTGTTCTGTGTGTTTAAGATCATCCAACTAGTAGAAATAGAGAAGGGGGAAATCTAAAGGAGCAAACCTGAGTCAGAGTTCTTTACATGCTTCTATGAAGGAAAAACCTCTTTTTCTCTCAATAAGTTGGGATCCCTCTTCCACCCCAAAAATAAATAAGTGTCTATGCACAGTCCTCTTTCAAAAAACAATAAAGGAGAAAGAAGAGAAAAGCTTCCTGTGCAGAAAGGTGAAGCAAGAAACTCCATTAGGGTAATATCTAGGCTCGCTGGTAGTGGAGCAATGTTTGTATTCATGTGTAACTTTGTCGAGGTACTATCCAGGCCTACTGGCAATAGAGAAACACCAGAGATGAAAACTTATACTCTGAAACTCTTAAGCTCATGAGCCAAATTACCCTTCCCGCTTCCAAACAATGTGATCTGGTTGAATCTTTGTGTTGTGTTCAACTAAGTCAGTACAAGGTGAACTGTGTCTATCTGTGGGGTAAGTGGGGAAGCCGAAAAGATCTGAAAAATGAATCAATACCTCCCAAAAGGCCAAGGCCCTGCGCTGAAAATGAACCAAAACAGAGAAGTTGGTATTCAACTAGTGTGTTGCCAAGTGTTGTAGCAGCTAAAATACGTTCCAAAATTTTGGCTTGCATCCAAATTTCAAAGCCTTCCTTGGTTTTACATTGATAGTTCAAACACTTGACCTCACCCCATGAGATCTTGTGAAGCCTTTCCACCCTTTTGCTTCTTTGATAGGCAGTAGTCTATTGGAATGTTGATTGATTTTCCATGCTTGTGATCTAATTATGGTGAGATTGAAGGTTTATCTTTGTGTGCATGGTTTGTCTTCGCTATGTAAACATTTTTCATACTCACACACAAAGTTGTAAATAATGTCATGCAAATGTTGTCATGGTCATCTAAAGGTCTATCACAAGTGTCGCACTTGTCACGCTTAACTCCAAGATAGTGTCACTGAGGGCATGTTTTGTATTGTTGTGATGGTGGTCTATGTTGTCTCATTGTCAAGTATCCTATGTGTATGTTGATCATGTCATTCTGCACAAGTTTTCTTTCTTTCAATGCTTAGCCATTTTCCCAAAAATATGCCTAACCTGACAACCCTCTTCCACCATACCCCAATAGAGCTGCACTGCATAGTCTTAGCCCTCAATGACCCTACTCTGCTGCTTGAAAATGTGTAGTGCTTGAGGTTATCCTCTAGGTCAGCTGAACTATGCAATCCCAAATGTGAGAAGCTTTTCTGCTCCCACAAATGCATAGAAATGACCTCCCTTTCTAACTCAACTATGCATTTGTCAAGCATATACATCAACCCTCCTCCTTGCCTACCAAGAAATTGTACAAACATTTATGGAAGTTCCCCTACTGAATGTCCTGCACTGTTCCCATAAATTGTGCAGGCATGACCAACAGCCCCTCTGAAACACTTCTATGTCTTCCCTCTGAAAGTTGTATAGTCATGACCAGCATTCCCTCTCCAACCCTACTCTATCCTCCTTCTGGAAACTACATAGAACTGACCCTAAGTCCCTCTACAACCTCACTCTATCTTCCCTCTCAAAACTATGAAAAATTTTCCCCTGTCAAGGCTCCACCTTGCAGCTAATGCTCGTGACTCTCACTGCTCAATCCTGCCTCCCAGTGATCACTACGCAGCTTCTCCCGGTAGTGCAAGTTGTCCTTCCAGAATGCCTCATTCTAGTCTGAGATGCACTATGTGCTATCTCAGTCAATTTCCATCCCTCCCTGTCACCCGGAACATGAGAAAAATGCATCATGCTAAACTAGGAGGTTTTTGATTTAATGTCGTCCTATCATGAGTGAATTGTAGGAACAGGTGCACTAGTAGATCATGGTGAGACGACCAATCAGATTAAGAAGGAGTCCACCTGTTAGAAGAATTTCTTGTAGCTAGACAGGCATACCAAGCATACAAAGAGATAAGCAAAAGGGAACACATGCATTGAACCATAAAGAAAGACCAAGACCATCGAATACCCCACAACACTATGTTATGTAGAGGAGAATACAAAGCACACCAAGAGTACATCCATCACTTAGTAGCGTATCAGCTCAACATGAACACCAAAGTCAACCAGTACATGTCAGCAGTGTCATGTCGATTTGTATGATGCATTGTCTCGATGACATCACCCTTATGGGCCATATCCATTGTAACTGAATGTAATGTAAAGTGAAGTCTAATGGATGCACATAAAAGTTGAAAGGTCATGGGAAGTCTAATAGCCATAAGGGTAGTCCAAGAGTCACAAGGGTCAAGCATCACCCTTGGATATATATACCCATCCCGTTGTATGGAAAACAAATTTTTCACCTTGGCTCCTCCCACATAGCCTTGAGAGTCTTTAGTATGTTCTTTGAGGAGCGAGGATCGGCTCCAATGTCCCACTACTGAGACTAGTGATGTATGGTGTATAGATGTGTCTTGGAACTTTTCCTTAATTCAAAAGCTTGTCTTAGGCCAAGACGTTTTCATGCATGTTTTGTAGATTTTTTGTAAGACTAATCTTTAAACATTTGTGATGCATGTTTCTTAACCTGTACTAATATAGTTTAACTACTTTGGTTATTTTAGTACTTACATTGTTGAAGATGTGATTTATTGTGTATCACTTTTGTCTTGTCCGTGTGGACTACTCCATAGGAAATTAGATAGACCATTCTTGTTTACTTGGTTATAACAACCGTCACCCCCGTGTGGACTACTCCACTGGATGGTATGCGTGTTTGGTTTTAACGACTAACACATCTGTTGTGGACTATTTCGCTGGATACTAGATAGACCCTTGTTGTTTTCACACATGTCTGTCCCTCAGTGGTACTACTACCTCTCATCCATAGGCTCATTTTTAACCTCTCCCTTACAGTGAGAGAACCCAGACACAAATTTACATTACACACTCACCATACATACTCACCTCACTTTTTGAAGATACAAGCATAACACTCTCATGTGGTGAACAACAAGAGCTAAGGAAAATCTCTAAGATAATGGCAACCAAGACATCATATCAAATGGTACTCCTACACCAAATTTTGTGAGGTCTAGTTGGGACTTCACAATGGGGAGATCGCATTTTTTGTCGGGTTGAGCACCATCAACAAGAGGATAGGTAATTTAGTATAAACTTATTATTTACTTTCTCATAGAGATGATATGCTTTGGAGGTATTTGCTTACCTTGAGAATATACACTTTTGACTCCTAGAACCAAGTTTGTTTCTCCTTTCCTTAGGAATCAAGGTATAGGAGGTGGATCCGAAGATTTTTAGATGCCTCACTGAATTAATGTGGCCATAACACATTTTATAAGGAGTCTTTTTTTTGAGAGCGTGAGATGGGAATTATTTTTTAATATACACTACACATAAAACTTCATCAAACTGAAACATCAACTTTTACATTTTTGAAAAACATCATTGAACAAACCATATTTAGGATTTCCATGGTCATTCTTTCAGCTACACCATTCTATTGAGGATTAGAAAGCATAGTTGTTGGATGTTGAATCCCATGCTAGCAAAGATAGTTTTAAAATTCATTTGAAGTATATTCTTTTCCATTATTAATACAATTAGAAGCAATATGATATTATGTATCATTTTAAATCCATCCATGAAAATTTTTTAAAGTTTCAAAATATTCATATTTATTCTTCAACAAATATACCTAACACATTCTAGTGTAATCATTAATAAAATTCATCATATATTTATTTCCATTTGCAGAAGGAGTAGGCCTAGGGCCACACAAATCAGAATGAATCAATTCAATATTTCCATGTGCTTTAGAAACAGAATCATGAAATGGTTTTTTGTTATGTTTTCCTAAGATATAAGCATCAAATTTCTTTAGTTTCCTAACAATCGTTGGAAAACCAGTAACAATACCATTTCTCTAAATAAATGAAGATTGTCATAGTTAAGATGTCCAAATCTTTCATGCCATAAAATACTAGATGGAAATGTACATTCATTATACTAAGAGGTGTATGCATAGTTCTCTGCACGAGAATACATTCCTTGTATCTTCAATATTCTTCCTTCTTCTATTCCTATCATGACAAGTGAGTTGTCTTATGGTATTCTCACTTTAACTTTTCCATCAAACATGTGAATGGAGTGTCCTTGTTGGTGGATATAAACTGAGGACAACAAGTTTATTTACAGATATGGTAGGTAGAGAACATCATGCAGAAGAAAGTCAGGGATTCCAGCAGTTTGAGCCTAATGGTACCAATTGTGGATGGCTTGAGTTTTGACTCTTTCACAAAGTAGACTACTCCATCTACATTGTCACTGAAATCTTAAAAGAAATATTTGTCAAATCTCATGTGCAAGGTTTCACCTTTATCTAGCAACCATCCATATTTCCACAAATCAAATGAATTATTAAATATGTCTTCAGTTACTCCAATATTGTAATGTTCCACAATATAATGAGAAAATTCGGGTGCTTTACCTTTCCCTAGATCTAGTGTTTTATCTTTCTCTTCATTTCCTTATTTCTTGATTCTATCCCAAGAGATATTTCATGTGTATGCATCATGCCCATTTATATTGTAATGTATACAATGAAGATTACGTCTTCCTCCTTGGTAATGTTTGTCCTCCTTGCCTCTATTATTCTTGTTTCCATGTCCTCTTCTGCCATCTCTTCCGCCAGAAAAATCTTGTGTTTGATTATTCTATTTATATGAAAGGTACACAACCTCTTCAGAGTACTTAACAATTATCTTTCTCTTCGCAAAATATTTTTTTATTTCTACAAATTTCTCCACAAGAGTGTCAAAAGTAATCTCTTTAAGTTGGCCACTAACTTGTAATGATTTAAGATAGTGAGAATATGTGGGATATATTTCCTTTCAAAAAATTGTGAGGGGAACATCCATTCTAAATCTAGTGGATTCTACATCATGTATAATAGCTTTGATTTGAGAGGTTAGGGCAGGGGGATCATCATCTTTCAAGTATAGATTGAAAATTTTGATCATTAGTTGGAAAACCTCAAGCTCGAAGTGTGAGTCATATAAGTCTTTCAACTTCTTTAAAGCATTAAAAGCATTGGGCATAATTGGTGCAATGTGACAAACCACCTCTTCATTTATTAATGCAACAATCAATGCATAGATATTGTTGTTCTTGTTCTCCCATATTGCAAGCTCTTTGCCTGATGTGGGTTTTGCAGGTGGATTTCCATCTTCTCCTTCACATACTCATTTCCATAATTCATTGAAAATGAGGGTATGCTTTATCTTTCTAGACCATTCCTGGTATTTCTCTTTTCTAGTGAGAACTAATCCAATAGTGGTGATGAGTGAAAGCATCTATGCAAAATTATGATTTGGGCCTTGAACAGTCAAAATACTTGCAACAATAGCCTATGATAAAAAATCCAATATATCTCTACAAATAGTAGAGACTCATCATACAACTTTTCTCCAATTCTCTTTAATCAAAATAACCCCAAGAAAATGATGCAGTCCCTTAATCTGAAATAGCCACTTTTATGTAAACCAACTCTCGTATAAAATAAATCAACTCAATACACCAACAAGTATTCAACGCATATATAAATGGGCCACCACCAAAATTATAATTACCATAAAAAACATATATATCTTTGAAATAGCTATGACCATTCGGATTTTTTTTTCTCTTGTAGGAATCTAAAGATGAAGACTCAATAATTTGATGAGGCTTCTCCTTCTTTATCACTGCTCACAATATTAGAATAAAATACAATGTTTTCAATGTTATATTATTTTGTGAAACTATGGAATGGCCATCACTGCATCTATGAATGGACCAATTATTTATTATAATTCAACGAAATGAAACATATAATATTGATGATATCCACATAACAAACTTCACAACTCCAACGCTCAACACCAATGCCAACACTAACCAATAATCGTAGTTAAATGCAGGGATGTGTAAACACAAGTAACTGTAGGTTTAGTTATAGTACCACGATGGCCTTTCAAGCTATAAGTGAGCAATGAAATGTTGTCTTCAACCTTGTTACAACATGCACATTGTATATCAATTGAAGGAGGGCCTCAAAAAATGTGTATACTGTGTAAAATGACCGCAAAAATGTTTTAGTCCGGCAATAAAAAGAGAATTCATTAAGGTCAATGTGGATGAATTTCAATTTTCCGCGATGCAAATGGTTCTACAATGGAAAGGAATGGCATAGAGACATGTTAGACTAATGGAAAAGGAGTTACAGAGGAAAAATGATGCTAAATTGTGACCTGCAAACCTGGGCTCTGATGCCATGTCAAGCTAGGTATACGGTAACTCAAGAATATTGAAAATTTTTATTAATAAGAACATTAATATATACAAATGGGAGAGAGACCCTTGGGATTCACATTCCAAGGTCTCTTTGTTTTCTTATTTTGTATTTACATATTTACACCATATTTTCCCAATATCGGAGGATTAGGTGTCAACAATAAATTAATAACTAAAATCAAAACATGGCAACACATCATAGTATAAATTGAACCCCTAATTTGTGTGAACATTATTTTCATGAAAACCAATACCCAAGGTAAAAGGGAGATGTTCCATCTTAATCATGTATAGAATGTGGGAAGGGTTCTATAATTCCATGTGTTATATCATATGATAATGTCCAACAACTATATGATATCAAAAGGATTCATATAGTATGATTAACTTATAAAACCATATATGCATCACATAAATAAACTAAGGTGTTTTGGTTAAACATCAAAAAGTTAAATAGAGAATCACCTTTCTTTGAACAAGACGAGATGTATAGCCTGTAGCATGAAGCAAAATGAAAACTTGTTAGAAAGATATGTTGAGGACAATGAGATATGAAGGGGAGTAGGAAAAGATAAGAAATAAGCCATGTATTCCCCAACTAGAGAGTGATTATTGTCTATTGTATTACAAAAAAAAAAAATGTACGTAAATTGAGGTACACAAAAATTATGTGTAATACCTATGTAGAAGATGGTCTTGAAACTAGTAAGTTCATGAATCCATAAGACTATAAGGTCATTGGTATCATCATAATCATTGTCATCATCTTCATTATCACCATCAACACCGCCATCATTGCTACCACTATTTTCATCATTAGAATTATCATCATAATCACCATTCATATGATAATAATAATCTTCATCATTTTTATCATCATGATTATCGACATTGTCATCAATTGTTCATAATTATCAATGTCGTAAGAAATATCATCAACCCAAAAAATGTGATGAGTGTTAGAAAGTGGTTGTTTAGGACACATGTGATATATGCATGAGAAATAACAACTCTATAGATGATAATGATCACCCTCACCATCATTATCATCGTCATTATCATTTTCATCATCCCCATCATCATCATTAATTTAATTTCTATCACCATTATCATCTTTGTCGTCATGGACATCATCATCATTGGCATTTTCATCATCATTCATGCCATTATTGTAGTTGATGATGACCTAGATGACAATGAAAATAATGATGATCATATGATGGTGACTTTGATGATAATGATTATGATTATGAAAATGACAACATATCAAATTTGGGAAGATTGTCCATGGTCATTAGCTTGTCATCATTATAATCATTGTCGTCATCACCATCATTATCATCATCGTCATTGTCATTGTCCTTGTAAACACCATTGTCTTTATCATCATTGTCATTATCATCATAATCACCATTCGTGTCAGCATCATCATCTTTGTTATCGTATTCATCATGATTGTTAGCATTGTCACCAGTTGTTCATAAATGTCAATTTCGTAAGAAATATCATCAATGAAAAAAATTTGATGAGTGTTGGAAAATGAATGAAAAAGTAGACACAAAAATGGGTGCAACAATGGATGTAAAATTGGCTACAAAATTGGATGCAAAAATACATGCAATAGTTAATACAATCTTGGATAAAATATATGATGTAAATGCTGATGCAAAAGTGCAATAGTAGGTGAAAAACTTGGTGCAAATTGTGGTGAAATAAAAGTGGATGCAACAACTAATGCAAAAAAGGACACAAATTGGATGCAAAAAGGAGGCAAGCTTGGATTCAAAATAAGATGTAAAAAATGATGTAAAAATGGATGAAAACATTAGCGCAACAATTTATCTGATAATCACCCTATGAGTGATCTCAGTTAAGAATTTATTAAAAGGTGTTACAGACTCATATGTGGTGTGTGTGTCTATGTTATTTAAGCAACGGATTGATCAAATTACCAATACACAGACACTTGAAATGGAAAACAACAGACAAATATAGTAAGCAAACACAAGAACACAAGAAATTAATAAGGATTTCACCCTATTCTCGAGGGCTACATCTCCGGTCCAACTTTCAGTGGTGGCCTTCTTTTATTGTGTCTTGAAGCAGATAATTACAATGCAGGAGCTCAATGTGAGTCTCCTGAAACAAAATTTTCTTGGCAAGGTGGTTCTTGGATGCCCCAAGCCACTAGAGTACACAGACTCTTTTCCTTACCAGCTCTGTGACCTTTTGGTCTATAATGGAGAGAGCCCAATGTGGTGCTTAGTCCGGACAGATCCTCTCTGGGATGGCTTGAATCCCTCAAGCTCTCTGGTGCTCAATGCTTCCTTCGGTCAGCTCGGCCCTCTGTCTTCCATTCTGCTGTTGCTTCACTATCTTTCTTCTCTTTGTTCTTCCTTTATGTATTCCATCCTCCTCTCAGGGTTTTGGTCTCTTTGTACTTTTTCTGTGCATGGCTTTAAGGCCATTCGTACCCATGGCTATTTGATTCCTCTCCCACTTCTCATCGGATCACCTACTACAGCTTCGCTTGGATTTCCCTATTCGGTGTCATCATCAGGCTCACAGGGAGTGGCCACATGTCCTCTTACAGCTGCACCAATTTGCTTTGTCAGTTTGGTTTTTTCGTTACGTCGTGGAATGAATCTTTTGCCACTATGGTGGTCAATTTGGACTTCAAATTCTTTCATGCCGTGGCTTAATCCCCCATCAATTCCATCTTCTCCATTGACCGTGATCTCAACCGTTAGATCTAGAGCCCCCAGATCTGATGCCATACACACATTTTGTGCAATTGACTTGCTCGACCATTAGCACACGATCAGCGATGGTTTTCTCTCTCCTCTGCTTGGCACGCGTCGATTGTTGAGTGGGATCGCTCTATTTTCACCAATCCCGCTTACCGTTTGAGGGTACCCCCGATCGATACCACTGATTTTTGGAGTGGGTCCCGCCTTTTAGCGCTTAGCTTTTTTTTCCCACGGTTTTTTGGCTCCCACGCGACTGAGTGCTCGAGGCTTCCCCATTTTGAGGGTTTTCACCCAGCGATGCGTGATTAGAACTAAGCGCTAGCACTAATCGCGCATCAAAAACCTCCTATGTTTCCTGATTTGGGCCTCCCAAGGGCTTAATTCACCTCCTACGTAGTCTCCATGGGCCTCGGTCAATGCGCTTTGACTGAGGTCCTCGTCGTTCCATGCTGGCTGCCATTTCCACTGGTTTAGAGGTGTTTTTGATCGCTATTGTAAATTATTTGAAGTCTTTCTCGACCTGGTACAGCCATGGCTCTGTTAATTATTCTTTGTGGATCCAATTTAGATCACGGCCTTCCCACTGAAAAGCTTTTGGACCACAAAAAGTTGGTTTTCTTTCAAGCATCAACTAAGTGAGGGTACTGTTGTCTCATGTGCCCAATCTCAATCCACTTTGCACTGCTCGGCTTTGAACCTTTGAGTCCAATTCTGAGGTACTCAACATATCCCCTGTGCGTTGTCCTCACCTTCCTGTCCAAGACTGTGTCTTCCTGCAATTCAGTCAGATATTAGGTAGCAGGTCATCAATAGAAGGCAATTGACTTTGCTCTTCGGGATCCACAATCATTGAAGGTTCAAACAATCTCAAGCAATCTGCATTTACGACTGAGTAGATGTGCATGTAAGCTGGTAGATCAAGGTGAAAAGCATTTTCACCAATCTTCTCAAGTATCCTAAAAGGTCCATACCTGATAGGCTTTAGCTTTTTACCTTCACCTTGCATCCTATCCTTGCTGATATACAGCCAGACCTAGTCTCCAACTTGAAAACTATGCTCCATTTGATGCTTGTCATGCCTTGCCTTGTATTTGGCTTGGCTCTTTTCTAGATGTTCTAGTACTGCCTGGTGGATCTCCTAGATTTGTTCAATGAACCTAGTTGCCTTGTCCACATCACTATGTCCATCAACTGTGGTATCTTTACCGAAGACAAAATCCAAAGGAGACCTTGGTATGAAATCAAAATAGGTCTCAAAAGGAGATCCTGTGTAGAAGAGTGTTTTGCTCTGTTGTAAGCATAATGCACATAACACAAATGTTCATCCCAAAGCTTAGGATGTTTGCTGCAATATCCTCTGAGTAACTGGATCACTATCCTATTAACTACTTATGTCTGGCCATCGATTTGTGGATGAAACGATGTGCTTTTCTTCAGTTGGGTGTCCATCAACTCCCACAGACTTGACCAAAACTTCCCCACAAATCGGATGTCTCAATCAGATACAATAGAAGTGGGTAATCCAAAATGAACCCATACATGTTCAAAGAATAGCTTTCCAGTTTGTTCAGCTATAATCTGTTTATTACAAGGTATCAAAATACACATTTTGCTAAACCTGTCCACAACCACATACAGATAATCATGACCTTTCCTAGATTTAGGCTATCCTCCAACAAAATCCATGGAAACATTTTCCCAAGGGTGAGAAGGAACTAGTAATGGAGTGTACAAGCCTAGTTTTCTATTGTTGGGCTTGCTTTTAGCACAGATATTACACCCTTTTACATATCTAGAAACTATATCATTCATTTTTGGCCAATAACAAAATCTTTGCAACTGTGCAAATTTTTTACTTACCTCAAAGTGACCTGATATCAGAGAAGTTTATGCCTCTCTAATTTTCTTTACTCTCTCTATTTGTGGAATGAAGAGTTTCCCACAATGATACAAGAGTCAGTCCTTCACATGATAATCCAATTCTTCTACCTTTTTGCCTTGACTCAATGTTGCATATACATCTTTAAAGTCTATATCTTGAGCATATTGTTCAATGTAACTTTCATGTAGTACAGAATTATGCTTAAGTATAGTAGATGCATTTATAATGGGTCTAGATAACATGTCTGCAACTTTGTTGTGTATGCCCTTTTTATATCTAATGACAAAATGAAATTGTTGTAGAAAACCCATCCACCTGTAATGTCTTGATTGCTACAACTTAGTTTGGGAGTGTAGATATTGAAGTGGTTGATGATCAGCATGTATTACTATCTCTTTGCCCATTAAGTAATGTTTCCACATTTTCACACTCTGAACTAATGCATACAATTCTTTATCATATGTAGGATAGTTAGCTACTTTAGAATTAAAAGTCTCAAAATGATAACATATGGGTTTACCATGCTGTGTCAACAGTGCTTCCATGGCATAGTCACTGGCATCTATTTGGATCTCAAATGGTCTTTGTAGATCAGGCAGTGCTAGTACAGGTGTTGTACTGATATTTTCTTTTAAGGCATCGAAGGCTTTCTGATGTTTGCCTCCCCACTAAAACACCTTGTTCAATCCTTTCAAAGCATGTAACGGAGCTGCAATTGAGGAAACGTTAGAGATGAAATTCCTCCAATATTGTGTTGCTCCTAAGAAGCTTCTCACTTCTGTAGTAGACTTGGGTTTAGGCCAGTTTACAATAAATACCACTTTAGAGGGATCTATTTTCAATTCACCACCCCCTACTATATGACCCAAATAATTTAGAGAGGTTTTTCCAAATTCACATTTGGAGAGTTTAACATAAAGTTTTTCTCTTTTCAAAACATCTAATGTCTGACTAACATGCTTTAAGTGTTCTTCCCACGTTTTAATAAAATCAGAATGTCATCCAGATACGCAATAATGAAATCATCAAGAAAAGGCCTGAGTACATCATTCATTAGTCTCATGAAAGTAGCAGATGCATTGGTCAAGCCAAAAGGCATAACCAGCCACTCATACAATCCCTGCTTTGTTTTGAAAGTAGTCTTCCATGCATCTTGCTCTGCAACTCTGACCTAATGGTATCCACAGTGAAAATCCAGCTTGGTGAAATAGACAGCTTCCTTTAATTGATCTAAAAGATCATCTATGCGAGGAAGGGGATAACGATTTTTTATTATTATCTTATTCAGTACTCGATAGTCAATGCACATTCTCCACGAGCCATATTTCTTTCTCACCAAAATGATTGGTGACCCACATGGTGATGTGCTAGGCCCGATGAACCCCTTCTCGAGCAACTCCTGCACCTGCTTCTTGATATTATCATTCTCTAAAGCATACAACCTTTTATACCTGTGGCTGCAATGATTGTTTCATCTCTCGAGTCTAACCCCAAATATTTTTGAATAGCTGCAGCAGTCTTCTTCTTCTTGCCCTCGAACTTCTTAGGTCTCAACTCTAGATGCAGAATCCAACAGTGCTCATCATCATGCCCATCCTTTTTACAGTGAGTGCATTAAGCTTTGCCTTTCTATGCAGTGTTAGCCATCCTTGCTTTCCACTCCTGCTTTCTTTTCTCCTT
Organism: Pinus taeda; assembly: GCA_000404065.3. Classification (NCBI taxonomy): domain Eukaryota; kingdom Viridiplantae; phylum Streptophyta; class Pinopsida; order Pinales; family Pinaceae; genus Pinus; species Pinus taeda. The sequence goes on from APFE031455201.1 coordinate 148,884, forward strand.
TCTCTTGCTTGCAGTGGGTTGGGATGGTCCCCCAACTTCTGGATTTCCATTCTTTCCTCTAGCTTGTAGATGAGTAGCTTGTACAGATACCTCATCTATACTAGTGGGATTAAACATGAGGATGGTATGCCTCATGTAGTTGTGTAGACGACCAATGTACTTCAAAAGAGTCTCTGGTGAGTCTCATGAGATCCCTAGAATCAATGCTCTCTTTCTAAATTCTTGAGTGTACCCTTTCACACTTTCCCCTTCAACTGTCGAAGAGTTTGCCAACTCATCATGGCTTGTTGCATGTAGTCCAATGGATATAACTACTTCTTAATTGCAAAAACAAAGTCACTCCAGAAAGAGATGGTCTTACCATGTCTTTTCATGTCAGCTTGGGTTCTCCCTTCCGAACAAACCAAGGCAGTGCCTCCTAGGCGTAGGCTTGCCAGCTGAATTTTGCTTTTGTATGAGTTGATGTTCTACACTCTGCAATACAAATCAATTTTTCTAATCCAATTGTCCAACTTTTTAGCATTTAGCTCTCCATCATATATAGGCAAATCAAATTGAACATCTAGCTTACTCAAATATGCTTTCTTATTATGCACAGGGCTATTAGGAGGTGTGAGAAAGTTTTCCTCTTTCCATTTTCCTTTTGAGTGGTCATGGGAATGAGACTCATATTCTTCTTTCTCTTGTTTAGAACCTGATGAATCTTCATCCTTATGCCTTCTAAAGTCCCTATACATGTCTTCTACCATAGACTTTATAGCTCGGAATCTCTCTATGAATTGAGGGTCTGGCCCCACAGAACCTTCTTCTGACATTGTCTTCCCAGGACAGACTCTCCCAATTTCACGATTAGTTTCAACCAACTCTCCTTCTCCTAATTTGAGCTTTGATCTAGTGAGCATTCAACAGCTAAACCAACATAATCTTGTCCAATCTTACAGCCTCGAGCTCTGATACCACTTGATCTGATAATCACCCTATGAGTGATCTTAGTTAAGAATTTATTAAATGAAGGTATTACAGACTCATATGTTGGTGTGTGTGTCTATGTTATTTAAGCAACGGATCGATCAGATTGCCAATACATAGACACTTGAAATGGAAAACAATAGAGAAATACAATAAGCAAACACAAGAACACAATAAATTAATAAGGAGTTCACCCTATCCTCCAAGGCCACGTCTCCGATCCAACTTTCAGTGGTGGCCTTCTTTTATTGTGTCTTGAAGCAGATAATTACAATGTAGGAGCTCAATGTGAGTCTCCTGAAATGGAATTTGCTTGGCAGGGTGGTTCTTGGATGCCCCAAGCCACTAGAGTACACAGACTCTTTTCCTTACTAGCTCTGTGACCTTCTGGTCTATAATGGAGAGAGCCCAATGTGGTGCTCAGTCCGGATAGATCCTCTCTGGGATGGCTTGAATCCCTCAAGCTCTCTGGTTCTCGATGCTGCCTTCCGTCAGCTCGGCCCTCTATCTTCCGTTCTGATGTTGCTTCACTATCTTTCTTCTCTCTATTTTTCCTTTCTATATTTCGTACTCCTCTTGAGGTTCTGGTCTCTTTCTGCTTTTTCTGTGCATGGCTTTAAGGCCATTCATACCCATGGCTATTTGATTCCTCTCCCACTTCCCGTTGGATCACTTGCTACAGCTTCTCTTGGAGCTCCCTGTTTGGCGTCATCATCAGGCTCATAGGGAGTGGCCACATGTCCTCCTGTAGTTGTGCCAATTCGCTTTGTCGGTTTAGTTTTCCATTACATCATGGAATGAGTCTTTTTCCATCGTGGCAGTCAATCCAGACTTCAAATTATTTCATGTCGTGGCTTAATCCCCCATCAATTCCGTCTTCTCCATTTGGCGCGATCTCAACCTTTAGATCTGTATCCCCTAGATCCGACACCATACACATGTTTCGGGCAGTTGACTTGCTCGACCGTTAGCGCACGATCAGTGGTGGTTTTCTCTCTCCTTCGCTTGCCATGCATCGACCGTTGAGTGGGATTGCTCTATTTTCGCCAATTCCACTTAGCATTTGAGGGTGCCCCCAATCAATACTGCCAGTTTTCGGAGCAGGTCCCACCTTTTAGTGCTTAGCGTTCTTTTCCCACAGTTTTCTGGCTCCCACACGACCAAGTGCTTGGGGCTTCCCCATTTTGAGGGTTTTCACAGCGCTTCAAAAACCTCCTCTATTTCCCTATCCAGGCCTCCCAGGGGCTAAATTCGCCTCCTGCACAGTCTCCATGGGCCTCGATCAACATGCTTTGACCGAGGTCCTCGTCGTTCCACTCTGGCTACCAGTACCACTGGTTTAGAGGTGTTTTCGATCGCTGTTGTAAATTCTTTGAAGTCTGTCCCGAGCTGGTACAACCATGGCTCTATTAATTATTCTTTATGGATCCAATTTGGATCAACAATGGATAGAAAATTAGATGCAATAGGCATAGGTGCAAAAGTAGATGTCACATTAGACGCAAAACCTGATACAAAACTTGACGTAAAAGTGGATGCAAAAGGGGATACAAAAGGGGATGCAAAAGGGGATGCAAAAACATACAAAATATTTGATGCAAACTTGGACACAAAAGTGGAAGAAAATGTGGATGCAAAAGTAGAACCAAATGTGGGTGCAATGGTAGGTGAAAACATGGCACAAATTGTGGTGAAACAAAAGTGGATGCAAAAGTAGATGTGCCAAGACTAGACAAAAAAAAAATATGAAAACTTGGATGCAAAACAAGATGCAAAAAAGGAATCAAAATTACACGCAAGCATGGGTGCAATAATGGACACACAATTGGATGCAAAAATGGACGCAATGAAAGTAGATGCAAAAGTGGATAGAAAACAAGATCCAAAACTTGATGCATATACCAAACATAAAAGTGGATGCAGAAGTGGAAGCACAAGTAAGTACAATAGTAGGTGCAAAACTTGGCACAAATTGTGGCACAACAAAAGTCGATGTAAAAGTGGGTGCAATGATAGAAGAAAAACAAAAAACAAATTTTGATGCAAAAGAAGATGTGAAAAGCGATGCAAAGGTGGATGTAAACATAGGTGCAATAGTGGATTAAAAAATGGATGCAAAAGTGGGTTCAATAGAAGTTGATGCAAAAGTAGATGAAAAATGAGACGCAAAACCTAATGCAAAACCTGACCCAAAATTGGATACAAAAAACGATGCAAAAATAGATGAAAAAGTAAATGCAAACTTAGATGAAAATGAGGAAGCAAATCAGAGTTGAATAACCTAGGAAAGGAAGGAGGGATACCAATTTGGCGAAAGCGAGAAAGAAAAGTAAAGGATTAACAGATTGGCGAATCCCTCAGGATCTTCGATCCTGAGGGATCGTTGTTTTACTTATCTTTGTTACCTAGATATCTCTGTCGTTACTCTTATATAAAGGAACAACGTCGTTGAGCAAAGGGACTACTGCTTTTGTAATTTTCAGTTTCAGACAAAACTTTGATCATCGAGTCTCACTGAGACCTGGTTTATTGTACATTTGTTGATGTGTTAATATAAAAGACTTGGCATTTATTTCATCTTTGCGTCTGGAGTAACTTAAGGCGGTGTACCATTGGCAGCTAAGGGCCTAGCTCCGAAGGACACTTACTTTTGTATCATTATACTGTGATTTATGCGTGGTTTTCTTATCTTTATTACTCGGTAATCTAATACATCTTTCATATGCTATGCTATGCTATGCTCTGTTATGGTCAATACATTAATGGTTTTTCCATGTAATGACTCTGAACCGTATAATTGGATCTCTTCAGAGTTGAATTGCGTGTTTTTAGTCTTAAACCAGTTATTTATGTTACAGAGCATCAGTGTGAATGTTACTGTCATTGGATCCATGTGAAATAACAATTATTGGAACTTGAAAGTAATGTTACTCTGTTTAGAAACATAGTTATATTATCCTTCATTCTCAGATTACTATATTAATGCTAGGCGTGCATATATGGTTGATTATTGTTGTTCCATAATTCATCAATGAGTGTTGTTCCATAAAGTATATTCCATCCAATTTTCTTGAAGGGAAAAGAATGTTATATCAGAGTGTGAATCAGTTGGTTTTGACTCGCGAGATTTAGTTCTTTTGATTGTTGTTCCATTTACTGTTGTTCCATTTACTGTTGTTCTATTTCCTTTTTGTTGTTCCATTTTACCTTCTATCGTTCTATTTACTTGCCTTTGTTGTTTTGGTGTGAGAGAAGGTCCAAGGCTGTAGTGAGTCTCAGCAGACGCTTCCTAGCTCCCAGACCTATGGTCCATGCTCTAATTTCCTTTCTATCAGTTTCTAGAGGGATGGGTTATCGCTTCCGTAC
>APFE031455201.1:155106-167179 GCA_000404065.3 Pinus taeda
GAGTCATGCTAGAGCTTTCAGGTTGCCTACTAGGTGTTTCCATTTTCTTTCTTCGGGGCATCAATTACTGATAATAATGTTTCACTATGCCCTTTGAATTCCTTGAAAATAATTTTTCAAACCAAGCTTAAGCAAACATTTAAAAAAATATACACACATTTTTTCACTTTGTAGGAGCTCGATATTGCCTCTGATATATCTCTGTAATTTCGGATCATCTAATTCTGAAATTGCGACCTGTAGTAGCCCTCTGTGTCCTCTTTCCAATGCCACCAGTCAGACCCCAATGGGTTCTCCAATGAAGATTTATGCCAAATCTCCCACAGTGACTTGATTATAAACTAATTCAGTAGAGCGAACTTGTACGACTTGCCATGTGTCCCTATTTTGAGTTTTGACTATGAAAAATACATACACAAAACTACAATCCGTCCTCTTTCTGTACCTTCTTACGAAATTGCAATCTGATGCTCAGAGAGAGTTATGATTATTTTCCCCAGGTCACATGTTTTGAATGTAATTCAGGATTATGCAAAAGGACCAACGTTCTCAGTTCATATCTTCGAAAATATAGTGTGAAAAGCTCCGAAATTTGGGCCTAAGATTTAGTATGATGTCGTCTCAAATGGGTTTTGTTTTTAGCTTCTTAAACATCAGAGAAGAAACGTTATAGCAAAAATGCCACAATGACCTGTTTGGAGCAGCGAAACCCTAGAATCCAAAGCTCTGATACCAAATGTTATGAAACTAGCTCAAGAAAAGATAGAAAAGATAGATCATTGCCTTAGAATACAGCCTCTTTGAGGGGGCAACCTCCTTTACATTACATAAATGAACAATTATTGGATGATTCAAATGATAAAACCTCCCAAAATATAGTTTACAACACCAATATCCTTCATGTCGAGTTTGGAGGACAATGGTGTCTTCAAATCCTAGATAATTTATTTTTTATTTCCAATCAGAAACATATCATCCACATACAAGAATAGATAAATAACACGGTCACCAATTAATTTAAAATACACACGATGATCCATTTTTCTTCTGGTCAAGTCAAGTCCCTATATATATGTATCAAATTTCTGATACCACATCCTTGGTGACTATTTTAACGCATACATAGACTTTAGGTTGGTTCATGTAGATATCTTCACCGCAAAGCCTTTAGATTGGTTCATCTAGATCTCTTCTTCCAGATCCCTGTTAAGAAATTTCATCTCCACATCCATATTTTATACCTTAAATTCAAAAGCAACAACAACGGATAAAAGTAATCCAATAGAAGTAACCTTGGCAATAGGAGAAAAAACATCACCAAAATAAATTCCCGACACTTGGGAATAACCTTTTACTACCAACTGAGCTTTGTATTTCTCCATGTTTCCTTCTGCATTCATCTTCTTCTTAAACACCCATTTTCTTCCAATGGGTTTCCTTCTAGTGTAGGTTTTAACCCCGTACAAAAATTACCTGCACAGGAATTCTAAATCACAAGAAAAATAAAAATGCGAGAGCATAACACATAAAACACATATACATAGAGATTTCCCACTGCATCTCAAAAATGAGACTACCAGCTTGATTTTTCATTATGTTCCTTTCAATGTTACAATACATATTTATACATGTTGAAGCATCCAATACCATGGACCGAAAACCATTGCGTCCAAAACCATTGACTGAAAACCATAGGTAGGTTCGCCCAACCTAATATAGGGTCCAAAAAAAAATTTCTCGGGGCGCTACCCTAAACCCCGTAGAGGGGGGCTACCCGCCCCCCTCAAACCCCCCGGACAGGGGGGGTTGTTGCCCCCCCTCTAATCCCCCCGCTGCGCAATCGGCGCAACGAAGGGGGGGTCTGCCCCCCCTCTAACCCCCCAGTTCACTACGTAGGTTAGTCGTGGAAAGAATATAACACAACCCAACATCTAGCTGGTAACTCCACCAAATCCCAAGCCTCATTTTTGTCCAAAGGTGTCATTTCATTAACCATGGCCTCTCTCTAGAGTTTTCCATCCTCTAAATCTACTACCTCCCTGATAATTTTGGGACTCTCATTAGTAATAGATAAAGAAATTTTTTAACAAAAAGTAGATGGAATATACTTTTTGGTCTTCTCACAGTTGGAGAATGCGGCTCTTCAATTTTTGATTCTTGTTCTGATGTCGAGTTTGATTCTTCCTCCTTTATCTCAAACTCTATCTTCTTAGGTTACTTTAGTAGGAATTCATCTATAATAACATATGTCACCTCTCTAAACACCACATCTCAATTGTACACAACCTTCCTTGTTTCTAAGTTCCAAAGCTTATAACCTTTTAAACCATCCTTATACCCAATAAAAATGCACCTTTGAAATGTATTATCCAACTTGGTTCTTTTCTCCTTTGGAACATGTACATATGCGTCACAACCAAATATCCTCATATGTGAAAGTGAGGTTTTCTTAGCATTACATACATCATGTGGAGTCTTAACATCCAACACTAATGAAGGTGATCTATTAACTAGGTAACATGTAGTCTCCACTGCCTTTGCCCAAAATTATTGTCCTAACCCGACACCACTTAGCATGCTTCTTGCATTTTCCATCAACGTCATGTTCATTCTTTATGCAACTCCATTTTACTAAGGTGTGTATGGAGCAATCTTCTACCATGATATACCACACTTCATACATAACTCTTCAAATTCTTTCTTGCATAACTCTTCAATTTCATTCTTGTAGAACTTTCTATCATTATCTATCCTCATCACCTTTATCTTATCTATTTGTTTTTCCATTAGAGCCTTAAATTATTTAAACCTGTCAAATACTTCAAATTTCTTCCCGAGGAAATATATCCATGTATTCCTTGAGAATTAATCTATAAATGATAAATAGTACACAAACTTACTCAATGATGGAATCAACATGGGTCCAAACACATCATTGTTCACAAGCTCTAATATCCCTTCTACCCTCATAGCACTAAAGGAGAAACTCAACATATTTTGCTTCCCATATGCACAATTTTAATAGAAATCAAAATCCATAGAGAAATTAAACATAAATTCTACCATACCATTACCACGAAGTATTCGACGGCCCTCCTCTCCAATATGTCTAAGCCTTTGATGCCATAGCATGGTATTTTCTCTAGAGACGACTAGATTTTCTACTCCACTTTTAAGAATCACATAACTATTGCACCCCTCAATAACAATGATACCCAGAATCTTGTATAGAGTTCCAATTCAAACTCCCCACATCAATAATATTTCTCCCTGAACCATCTTGTAGGTAACTTTATCTAACACTTTTTTTACACATGCACCATCCATCTTGCTTACAAAAATCAGATTTTTGGCCAATGCAGGAATATGTAGAACACCAAGAATTATTTTGATCCTTCCACCTTGCAACTTCAGCATGAATTTTCTGTGTCTGACGATTCTAGCCTTCTTCTCATCCCCTAAGAAGACATCACCATGATCATATTTCTCATACTTGTTGAATCACTCCCTATGGGGAGTGAAGTGAAATGATGCACTTGAGTCAATCAACCATGCCTCATGATCTACATGTGTACTTGAAGAAGAAGCCAAGTAAACATCCCTAGCTTCATCTGAGGTGGTTTTCACCCCTACAGAAGGAGAATCATCAGATCCCTTTCCTTTATCAGGAGCTTTAGATCTACAGTACTTTTTGAAGTTCCCTTATTTTTTTCATTTCCATTACACATTTACAAGTTTTCCTGGAGATTTAGATCTCCCACTTGAAGACTTATTTTTGTTTCTATTCTTGGACTGTCCACATACATATAAGGAATATCCATTATAGCTCTCCATATTTTTCTGTCTCATCTCCTCCGACACCAAGGATGATACTATTTCATCAAACTTCAAGATAGTTATATTGATACCTATTGCAACAAAGAGACTATCCCACGAATTTGGTAGAGGACACAAAAAATTGATGCATGTATCTTCATTTGAAATTTTAATATCAATAGATAGATTACCACAATATTAAAGGCATTGAGATGCTTTGTCACTGAGTCTCCATCCTTCATCCTCAAGTTATACAACGTTTTCTGCATAAATAAATTGTTCACTAGAGACTTAGATTTACAAATTCCCTAAATTGATCCACAAATCCTTTGTCATAGATTCCACTGATACACTCAACAATATTGAATCTTAGATACACAACCGTATTGTGCTCTTTGCCTTTGGATCCAACTTCACCCACTCTTCTGTTGATATTTACATTGGTTTGGTACTAGAATCTATCATGATCCAATGATATTTATCAACCAGTAGATGCTCCATCTTGAGCTTCCACAAATCAAAACTCTGACCATTAAATTTATCGATCTCTATCTTTCCCTTTCTCACCATCTTATTTCACCGCAATAATCAATCTCACAGATAACCACAGAACAAGGACTACTATAGGCCTGAACAAAACTCCTCAACAACAAAGGATTCCCCTTGAAGCTAAGACAACTCATATGCCAAATGTAGGTTTTAACCTATACAGAATTTAGCTACAAACAGATTCTTAAAAATAGAAAATATAGAAAGGTGAGAAACATAAAACAAATAAGGTATTTTCCCTAGATCCCAAAAACAAGACTACCATATTAATTTTTCATTATTATCCTTCCAATGTTACAATACATATATATACATGATGAAAAATTCACAAACCCTAGTCCATTAGTTTTGGATTAGAACATAACCATAGTTCCCTTAATCGGATCTACAAAATACCATGGGTAGAAAACCATCATGCCCAAAACCATGTCTGAAAACCATGCACAAAACCATAGGTAGGTCCACCCATGTAATATAGGGTCCAAAAAAAATATTCTAGTTGTGCTTCCCTAGACCCTGTGCAGGGGGGATACCACCCTCCTAAAACCCCCTGACAGGGGGGGCCCTGCCCCCCCTGTGACTAGTCATAGAAAGAGTATAACACACAATGAAGAAAGACCGATTTAGGTGAGATGACAGTTGTGTGAGGGTGGAGTTGTCATAACCTCTAGATTCCCTTGGTTGTTCATGCATTAATTTATCTCATGAAATCCCACTTTCATGCTTGGAATATGGCACATGGGCGGTTGGCTAAAAAAATATTTGGTTCATCCCAATCTATGGTTAGGTGGTACGTGGAAGTCCTTGACTTGGTTGGCTTTTACATATTATTATCTGGTTGTAATGTTTGTTCTATCATTTTCATTTATCTGGTTATATGTTGGCTATAAGCATGGTTTTATGACACATCCAAGTTAAGGAACTTGTCATGGTTTATTGATAAATGAATGGTTAATGAATGCATGACATAATAAATGTTATTGGAGCTATTGTGAGAGGGCGTTAGCCCTTCATGGTAAACCTCAGATTATTTTTATATCTCTATGTTTAGATATGCATTCATGACCTGTAGATCGTATGTTCATCATGTGTTTCACATAATGATTGTCATGGTTAGACCGAGCTATGTCAAGTCCTTGATTAATATTTTTGTTATAGGATTTGTATCAAAGTTATTTATTTTTTCTCAAAGTTTCATTACGTTTTGGGTAGAGTTTTGGATCCTAGCCCTAAAAATGTGGTTTAGATCTCAATTTCACTGGCACAAAACTAAGTGAAAAAGATTGCAGTCACTAGGAAGTAGGTCTGTGGGAGTGACTGGAGGATTCCAACCTTATGGAGGCCTTGTCATGGGAGTGACTAAGGCTCTAGGTCATTGAAAAGGCAAGTTCACTTAGGATTTGGGCACCAAGAGTGATTGGTTAGCTCATGGGCGTAAGGGAAGTAAATACGATCATGTCCTTTTAGCTTCATTTCCTTAAGGTTACTGAGGAGGTTAAGTTATGTCATAGTAGCCCTCAACTCATGTTTATGCCATGGAGGCTAGTAAATGTGGGTATATATGAGAGGTGGCGATTAAATTTTCTGGATGTTTTGACATCTTATGAAGGTGATCCAAAAGAGAAAGAGGCCCTTGTGACATCCATTCTAGGTCCTAGTCAGCAATGTCTTTTTCTCTTGTTTCCTCCTCCTTTTCAAAATTTGAGGAGCCTTCCCCTTCACTGTCTACACCATAAAAAAATCGTCATAACTAACATTTTCTTCCTTGTACCCTTCGTTAATGGGTGGAAGTGGATCTTGTTACACTTTGTCTTCTGAGGACTCTACTAACTCATCGAGACTGGAAAAAACCAAATTTTCCACTATTGAAACTAATACACTGGTACGAGTTATTTCCTTCTTCTTAGGGTGGTAGGGGAGATTATGCAAAACAGTTACTAAACCAATATCCTTTGCAAATTGACAGGTTATATGTTCAAGTGCCTAGAATTGTTCATAGGTAACCTCATATGCCAGCCCTAGACTAAGATGAGAACACCCTCCTACATCGGGAATAGGAGTTGGAATATTGAGAAAAATATTGCTACCTTGTCCATAAGATGAATGGGTAGGGTTTTTGGAGTTATCAACAATAAAAAATTGGATGCCCTCCTTCTAGCGCCATAATTTTGATGGTGCAGGATATTACCAACATAAAAGGGATATCCCCGATATGAGGTTCAAATTAGATGTCACACTATTTGATCTAGGATTCCCATCTTGAATACCACCCGACTTCCATTTACTTAAAGATATGCCTTGTATTTAGATTTTAGCACAAGAGAGAGGTGCACTTGTTATTTTGAATGAGAAAGCAAGTGTCGCTTATGAATGTTCGATTGTAGATGTATCAAGGTTCTTTTATTGCAGGAGGGAGGTAAAACTAAGCCTCTAAGAGATAAGTAATAGTAATACCCTAATGGAAACACCCAAAAATAATAAATACTTTCCTAACATCAAGTGAAATATTTCATATACATGCAACGATCGTTAGAAACATTACAACACATTTCCAATCAATTAAGCACTGAAGTCATCGAAATAGTTCAATTACCCCTATGAAAGAGAGCATGAATCATAAAAATTCAAAAAATAGTCTTAGAAACATCCATAATCCATGTGTGAAAATGTGCTCACCAAAAGGGCTTCAAGTATTAAGAAAAAGTTCCAATATACATAAGTATAATGAACATCACTAGCTCCAATAGTGGACCGCTAGAGCCACTACTTGCTCCCCTAAAAGTACTAACTCTATCTTTCTGATGCCTATGGGAGAAGCGAAGTTTAAAAGTCCTTTACATGAGTAATGAGGATCCTTTTATAACTTAAGGAATGACCTTTCGCCTCCCCATGGCTCTTGACTTTCCAAGTCCTAATGACCTTTGGTCTTCGACAACCTTTGGACTTCTAAATGACTTTTGGAACTACATATGACTCTTGATATTGCATGTCTTTCAAATTTCCATGAATCTTTTTTCCGTGCATGACTCTTGGAATTCCACTTATTTTTCTTTTCAATGATTAAATCATTACATTATAACTTCCACATCATCATGTGATGAAGACATGACATGCCACTATCCTTGATGACTGGGACTAATAGTGAATGATGACATGGACTTTTGTAACTGGTGACATTGCTGCCACTCATATCCTTTTTCTTCATGAAAATTTTGATCATTGATGTATTCACACTCCAAAATTCCTTAGATCTAATGGAGTATTCAGGGTGCTTTTATCATCAATATTTCAATGTGTCCTTTGTTCTTCGATGCTTCCTTTGTTTTCCTTCTTTTCCCAATCTTCTTCATGTGTGCTTTAAATGTTGTTCCTGGGATACCTGTATTTGCAATCACTCATGAAAGAAACCATCAACCTTAAAATATCCTATTATAACATGTTCCATGCATATTTTAATATTGATTCCTTAATGGTACATTTGGAAGGAGTAAGGAGAGCTTATGGTTGCAAGGGTGCACTTTGAAAGGCCCAAGAGCTGAAGGGAAGAGAATTGAGGGCTTTAGGATGTGGTCATGCACTCAAGAGAAAGAGATAATTAGGGTAGGGAACATGGCTTGGTTCTGAAGGATAGAGGAGAAGGCTTCAGTCCTCCCAAGTGTGTTGTGTGCTCAAGCCAGATAAAGAGGGCATATAGAGCACTCGTGAAGGCTGAAGGATGAAGCTTCATGCCTTCAAGGTGCACTCATGTGCTTACGAAAGAAAAGGAGGGTTCATGGTTAGCGCTTAAATGTTGAATGGGGAAATTATTTTCTTTGAAGTGTCATCATGTGATAAAAGGGTCAAGGGGGAACATGGCGCATTGTGGAAGGCTAGAGGGTGGAGCTTAAGGTCTTCAGGGTGTGCTCATGTGCTCAATAAGGATACATTCCTTCGAGTCGAAGGAGTGTACTCACAGGAATACTTGGTCTATCAAGGGCGTAGTTCATAATAATGAAGGGGAAAGGACTTAAGGAGTATGGTATGTACTCTTCTAGGGCATAGGGCACACTTCCAAAAAACGAAGGATTCCTGATTTAGTCATAAGAGTGCACTCATGTGACTCTTCCCTCAATGACTTCATTTTGCAATTGAAATTTGCTTAAATTTGTAGTATCAAATAAGGGGAAAACGTAATGAATTTAGAAATAAGATTATTAGAGACACATAATAACTCATTGAGAAAACTTATACAAGCTTGAACAAGGATACATATGCATCAAAACACTACTTTACATACATTCCCCAAGTACAACAGATGATGTATGTGTGACTGCAACCAAAAAGTGTTGTTTTATAATGACAAAGATATTACGACCATGAAATACGCCAAATATGTTCTAATCAACTTGAGAACACTCAAGAACACTTGAAACATATAAAATGACATGAAAAAACACTTGAAGACCAAATCAACACTAGATATGATGGTGAAGTAGGCTCCAAAAATTGAGTGTAGTGTAATTGCAGAGGGTTATGTAACAGAAAAAATTGCATCTTGTAGGGAGAATGAAGGGAAATCAAAATAAGGACTTGATCAAACTAAATTGCTTTAGTTGTGGTAAATATGGTAATTATTTCATGAAGTGTCCAAAGAATAGGAAGGGAAATTAGATAGTTGGTGCCTCTCCATCCTCCGAGCTAGACGACCTCTCGAGAAGGTTAGAGGATGAGGATAGTTCCCCATTTTCTCATTTCAATGAGGGTACCATCGATGAGATTGCATGGTACATGGACATTGGTGTGTCAAAGGATATGAAAATTTCTCTTTATATTTTCAATATTCTAATAGAACAAGACTCATAGTTGCACATGGTGGTTGGCAACAAGAGTAAAAAATAGATCAGAGGGTTAGGTCTTGTGCCATTCACAATGGATTTAGGTCAGCTATTACAAGTTCAAGATGTTGCGGTATGAAAGCTCAGATACAATGTTTTATCTATCTCAGTGATTGAGGTGAAGACGTTCCAGATGGTTTTCCAGGATGGGAAGGTGAGACTCAGGCATAAAGGCTCTAACTCTGTTGGATTTTTCATTGGAGTTAGGGAGCATGGTATATATTGGCTAACGAGCAAGCCTATAGATCATGAGCAGAATGAGGTGTAGGTTCATGAGGCTTAGAGGGAGCCACATTCTAGCTTGAGTATGTGGGTTCAGAGGGAGAATATACAACCCAATAAGAGCATGTGGTCAATCAGGAGTAAGGGGAGTAAGGGGAATGGGATGGAATGAAGGTCTATTAGGATAGGAGGAAGAAGGAGGAGGCTTCTTGTGATAGAGAAAATATCGATATGATCATGGTTCATTCTACAGGGTATGCTATTGTGGTGAACATCAGGAGTTGCACTAGTGCACCAGTAGTGATGATGATGGAGAGACACTTCTGAGTGGTTGAAGTACCTCCATCACTAAGAGGGAGTGTTTATTTTTCTATCTTGGGAGGTAATCCAACACCTTAAGGTATAGAATTTGAGAAAAGGTTGACCCACATGGGATTTCTAGGTGAAGTACCCAAGTAGTGGGTTTTGCAGCTAAATTTGTGGGCATGAAACCAAGTGTGATTTCCATGATTTGACCATTGTTGCAAGTGAAGCACCCTTAAAGGAGTTAAGAGGACCTAAGGAAACATGGCGTTTTTTATCAAATGAAGAAAATATTTTTTATTATTTATATGAGATGGGTTGATAACATAATGTTCAAGTTAGCTAAGCTTGAAAGGTGCCCTTTTGAGTGTTATTCGTTGCACTAGGGAAGATATAAATAAGAGAGAAGGAGCCTCATTTGATCATATAACCATCCAAGTGAATCATATCACTGGAGAATGAAATCTAAGGTAGTCACAAGCCTTTAGGAGACTTTTCCAAGTGAAGAAGAGGTCGAAGTTCTCACCTCTCTTATGTTTGAACATGGTCTAGTTTTGGAAGCTTGATAGCTGAGTTGGGAGAGGAGTTTTGAGCACTCATTTTGAGAAAATATTATGTTTAGCATGCTACTAGTTCAGGGTTCCTAAAATAAGGCTAAGCAACTATTGCATATATTTGGAGAAGGTAATGAGGCATGTTTTGGAGGGTCGAGAGGGATGAACTACTATTGGAGCTTGGTTGCATAGGTTGAGGGACAAACAAAGTAGATCCGAGGGAGGTTTTCCAAGGATATAAGGAATTGTTCTCACCAAAATTAGGGTTGGTCTATGTGTTCCAAGAAACCCTAAAAGGTGGTCATATACCTAAAACATTTCTTCACCACTTCACAAAATAGCAAGTATTTCAAGGCAGAGTGGATGTCTTGAAGAGGTATGTGTTGTCTTTCCGAGTTGGTGTTTTACTAGGTACTAGTAGGCCTATTTTGGAAAATGGTATAGTAGCTTATGTATAGGATTTTGGAGGGTTATTAGTAGTTGTTTGAAGTTCCTTAGTACCTGATTAGACAAGGGAAATATTTTCACTTTTAAGTGGGAAGATTGTTTGGGCTTTAGTTCATTTACCTCAATGATGGAGGATTAATGATAAGAGGGTTGGTCATTGTTCCCTAGTTCAGTGAGTTGTAGGAGGTTGACTTTAGTGATAAGAGGGAAACCTACAAACCTTAATTTTGATCATCTTTGGAGAAATAGAGAGATTAGAAGTGGCCAGTTGTGAAGTCCCTATGTGTTAGTCTCTTTGGTGGATTAAAGGAGCAACAGGTAGGAAAAATTGTGTGGGCCAAAGTTTAGTGACATTATAGGAGAAATGATCTTTGATAGTGGTATATTATTGGGCTAAAGAAGCACACTTTTTTAGGGAGAAAATTTTGTTTGATCAAAAAAGGGAAGAAAAAGTACCCACCATACATGTTGAACGTATGTGGATTGAAAAGGTTGTGGAAGCGCTACATTAGCAAGTAGGTCAAGTGTACCTCTTTTTAGGGTAGATTGGTTATCATAGGTGTTGATACCACGCCCTAGTTGCTGTCTTGTACCAGGGATGATTGTAAGGACATGATCCTTGGTATGTGAACCCTAATAGTTTTGTATTAAAGTGTTGTAACATAACAAGTGATGGGGTTAAAAATTGTCATGTTCACTAATTGATTTGTTGTTGTGCATTCTCCACTATAAAAACTAGAAGTGTTGTGGAATTTGAGTGTGTCTATGACTGTGATTTTAGAATCAAAATAGATTCTTGAGTGCCATGGAAAAATAAGAAAGGGACAAGGAAGTGGGAATTAATGGATAAGAAATAGCCATGCCATTCTCCATTCAATGCATAATGAATGTCACACATCATCCTAGTTGGTAACCTCTACTAAAAACAGACATAAAATAAATAGTTCTACCTAAAACAACATGACCTCCTAAAGGGTAGGAAATGCAGGGTAGGTAATGTGAAAGTACACCAATGCAAAACATATACAAAAAATATACACTTTTATAAAAATAATGTATAATACACTGCACTTCGTGTCACTATACAAAACATAAATTTAATTAAATATTAACTCTACATCTTTTAGGAATCAGAATTATGACCTTGACGAATCCAATAACCATCTAACATTTTGTTATAGCTCCAAATCTCACTATTATGGTTTGTGATGCTGCATTCGTGGCCTAGGGAAACCCCTCCTTCCAGACCTGGTCCAAAATCTAAAAAACAGTGTTTTATTCCCTGTACGCGACATTGCCCTGAGTTAA
>APFE031455209.1:0-21958 GCA_000404065.3 Pinus taeda
ACAAGAAAGGATGGTAATCTCTCCTCACAAGCTTCTACAAGGAAGTCCAAATTCCAGCAGCATCTACCCTTTGGAATCTTCAGCTTTCAACCTCCCCTCCTCTGGCCCAATGCCTGTATTTATAGTGTTCTAGAGGAATTTAATCAGGTCCAACATCGATGGGATACTCCCCTCTTTTGGATGGGGTAGCTCCTCTCTTGATGGGATAAGTTCCTTTTTCATAGGGATGCATGAACCATCAGGAGGCACTCAATACATGTCAAACAATATTCTATAATGCTCTAGAAATGACCACAAGTAAATTTTTTAAGATGAAACTCGCACCTTTTGACCTTTACAGGGGTACACACCCCACCCTTGACATACAGAGCGTACAGGTATGCAGGTATAATGAACTTAGAGTGCGTACATGCAGGTAAGGTAGAGAGAACCTGTGTACCCATAGATAAACATGATTTTTAAAGACCTTCTCTCTTTCTTGAAGTTTGACATGGAGAGCAGAGGTATAAGGCTTGCCAAGTAGGATAGTATGACTATTGATGGGGCCATACTAACTACAGATAGTCATGGTGACAAATTTTAGTGTAACAGTTCCCTATGGTTCAAGCTTGTGTAACAATGAACCCATCTCCACTTTAACCCTTGTGATTTCCATTCTATCAGCCTCTTACATCAGATGAGCCTCGGTTTTTTCTCCTTCCATCGTCACTATCTTCTTGGCCAATCATACGCTTTCACTTGGTTGTTTTACCCTTTTTGAGGAACAGTTGTAGTGAGTGGTCTTATTAGGCAGCTTATTCACAGAAATCAACATGTTTTGAGAAGTTCCAAAATCATCGAAACCAGTTGCTATCCTAGACACCACTCATTCCTCAAATTGGAGTCCTCTTTAAGCTCTTTTCATACTCCCTAAATATGAAAATATTTCCGATTGCTTGTCCTTTTCAACTCGTTAACGGATTGGAAATGACATCTACTCAGTATAAGTTTAACCCTTTTTCGGGCTGAGATAGATTATTTACGAAAAAGGAATACGTTGACCAAACATGGTTAATAGGTTCTCTCTCATATTGTTTTACGCTTTTTCGGGCTTGAGAGACAAATCTACAAAAAAGAACTTGTGGAGTTTTCTTTTCATCGCTTTTCAAACTCTCTAAACATGAAAAGGACCAAGTTATATTTGTCGTTAAACTTGTTAAAACATCAAATAGCGACAAACTTGTTGATCATGACAAGACCGAGTTTTAGCTTCGCTAGACTCGTTAAAACATCACATAGTGATGGATTCACCCAAAGGGTGGAATAATACAACAAGCATATGTTATCCTCCTCAAGGTTGATAAAAAATAAAGAGGTACTGGTCAACAATGACTGGGGAAAAGGGAAAAGGGGGAAAACCACTTTATGGCTGTAGGTTGCTCTTGAACATGACACTTTCACTTCATCTCCGTGACTATTTGGGTTGGGTTATCTACTTGACGATTATCATACCTATGGTCTATCACACCATCCATCACTTTTGTTTTGGGTCAATGCTGCCAATTCATTCTGTGTCACCGATATGTTCAAGAAAAGTCATTCAGTTAAACTTCATCCTTTTCAATACCATAAATTTTCATTTTCTTGACCGCCATTCCTGAACCTTGTGTCATCAATCAAATTCCGTCTCCAAAATCATTACACTTGTTTCATGTCATTGATGTGGGATACATCAAGACCCTCCTGTGACGAGTCCCTTCTTGTCGACATCAACACATTATCCAAGAAGTTGACTTAGAAACCCCCTTCCAGTACCTTGAGGCTTTCATACATCAATGGAAAATTTCTTGCTTTCGGCGATAGTTTGACATCAATGGCCTTCGACTGAAAGACTTTGTATGGTGTTCGACATCAAAACATATATTCACATCATGTAGAATGTACTACAATACCTTGAGGATCATTATCATTATCGGTGATTTCTCTCGCGTCTATTAATGACTTACAACATTGGCTGGTAATCAAACAATGTCTTCCCATGTTTGACTTCAGATCACATATTCACATGGTTAGACTTGTACTTGAGAGAACGATTGAATGAGATAGAAGACCCCAGATCTAGTTTCATCCATCCGGGCTACGATTTCAGGAGTACTAAATCATATGTACAATGGATTTACATTGATGGTCATTCTGATCATGGTTCTATATCTGTAGACGGCTGTCTATGTAAATGTAATGAAAGTTTATATGCTGAGCATGGGTATGCCTTCCCTCAGAAATTCATGAAAAAAAAAATCATGATATATGTATTGTAATTGATGCATGTCAGCTTCCACTTCGAAACCTCCTCATCACATTGTAAAGCATTTCATTCGACATTAACATTTTTTCAACTTCATGCTTTAGGGGGTAGCTGTTACAAATCCATTTGGGCACATCACTCCCATCATCCATATCAGTGTTTTAGGGCTCATCAAACTCTAATTTCAGTTGCTACATGCCCTAAACAAGTCACACTTTTGAATGCCTCCTTCCGAGATAGTTTCATGACTTGAAGACAACCTGAAATGACCTCTAAAGGGACTAGAGCAGGTAGGCCCATGTAAGGGTGTGTTGCAGAGCCGTTGAGTCCATGCGAGGGTTCTCTGCAGAGCACTTAGGCCTTCTTTCACCTGCGCTCGGCGAGATTGAGTGAAATTCACATAGGGTTTGGGGAATATTCTTATCTCTTGGAGTCATCTAGAAGTTTCCATTACTTATCAACTCCTATGAGCTCGAAAATTAATGAGGAATGAGTTAAGATGCATCCTATCCTCTCATCCCTTCCTCCATGGAACTAATTCTAAGTATGGAAGGCCATTCAATACCCCCATTTATGACATGACCTCCTTCATCCTCCTATAAATTGAACACTCATCTAAGTGATCAGGGATTTGACTATGTTGAATTGTAAGGAGATAATGTTGCTATGATAATTGACTTTGAGACAAGTATTTTTATGCTACAAGTTTGTCATGCTTTTGATGTGATGTGGGTGGGATCCAAGTTGGAGGAGTGACTTCGAATCAGACTTGATGGCTGTAATTCCTTCTTCTATTCAATAAAGTATTTTAACCTTTTTCCCATATGTGTATATTGTTATATGATGCTTATATGTGTGAATGTATTTGATTCCATTTACCTGTATTCAATATATCTTTTGCTTTGATCGATTCTTTGTCTTCTATTTATGTTTATAGGTACTTCTCAAGCGTGTTAAGTACGGGAAGGAGCGACGGGATTGATACAAAGGAGACAAGAGGAAAGAAGAACTACAAGTAGGTCTTCTCATTTTCTTTGTCTTATCTATTGCTTATAGGAAAAGGATAAAGTTCTTTAAACTATTGTTCTAGATATGGCTACTTATCTATGGAATTAGTATTTATCCGTAGATACCAAATTCTCCAAAACAATTAGGTAAGGTCTTCATTGCTTTAGTGAATGTAGTATTACCAACATTTCCTTCTCATAAATAGTTTTGTGTAAATAAATTTCCTTTGATTGGATGACTTTCAAAAGTAATGGGTCTTCCTTCTTGCATTAAAACAACACCAATTCCATTTCCTGAGGCATCACATTCCACAATAAAGGTTTTTGTGAAGTTTGGTGTAGCTAATACCAGTGCTTGTTACATTTCCTATTTAAGATGTTTGAAGTCCTTACTTGCTTCTCGAGTCCAAGAAAATGCATATTTCCTCAATAATGTTATTAGAGGTGATGTTATTCTCCTAGAATTCTTAACAAACTTGTGATAATACCCTATCAACCTGAGAAATCCTCGAATATGCTTTATGGTTGTGGGGATTTTCGATTCCTTAATGGCTTTAATCTACCTTAACACCCTCATGAGATACAATATGACCCAATTATTCCACCTCCTATACTACAAAGAAACATTTGGAGGTTTTTTCATATAATTGTTTCTCCTCCAATAGTTTGAGCACCTTGTCAATATGTTGAGAATGATCCTTCCAAGACTTGATGTAGATTAGTATATCATCAAAAAATACTAACACTAACTTTCTAAGGAAGGGTTTGAAAATGGAATTCATCAAACCTTGAAATGTGGAAGGTGCATAAGTAAAGCCAAAAGGCATGAACAAAAAATCATAATGACCCTCATGAGTTCTCAATGTTGTTTTTGAAATGTATTTAGTCTTCATTCTAATTTCATGATATCCTGAATGAAGATCCAACTTGGTGAAGTAAATTTCTCCATGTAATTCATCCAAAAATTCATCAATGACAGTAATGAGAAATTTATCTTTAATAGTGATCTTGTTGAGCTCCCTATAATCTAGGCACATACACCGATCCATCCTTATTGTGCACCAATACTACTGGAGCAGAGAAGGAATTTTGACTAGGTTTAATTATACCATTCTCTAGCATTTCTGCAACCTTACATTCAATTTCTCTCTTTTGGGCATAAGGATATTTGTAAAGTTTGGTGTTTGGAGGAACACTTCCTGGAATCAAATGAATAGCACGATCATGATCAAGAATTGGTGGGAGGCCTTTGGAAGTCTCAAATACCTTGGAATGATTATCCAAGATTTTTTGGAGATCTGGAGAAATATATGATTTTGATGTTTGAGCCTCTAGTGAGCATAATTGTGCAATTACGCTTTGTTTTTATTTCTTCATAATATTTGTCATGCCATTACAGTTGATTATCTTTCCTCGTTTCCCTGTGATACCCCTTAATTCAAATTCCTTTCCTTCCCAAAAAAATTCAAGAAAAGTTCTTGAAAATTAAAAGCTATCATCCCCAAATATTGTAACCATTAGACTAATAGTACAACATCAACACCACACATTCGAATGAAAAACATTAGACTATTCAATACATATTCCCCGACACATGGCTTGATATTATGGTATTTTCCAGAGCAATTTATAGTTCCTCCATTTGCAACCATCACTTGACACTTTGGTGTTGGATATAGAAAGAAATTCAATTCCTTGGTTATCTTATAGTGAATAAAATTACGGGTACTGTTATCACGCCAAGAAACTCACCGAGGTTGTATATCAGTGATGCTCAGGACCATTACAAATTCAAAAAAATGTTGCATAAAATGATGGATGAATGAAAGAAATGTTGCACGTTCAAGCCAAATAACCACTCCCACTATGACTAACCCCAGACATGGGTGAACACCCCCAAACTACAAGGCTTTTAACCACCAACTACTCATAGCTTAAGGAAAACGTGAGGATGGAGAATACTGATCACACCAACAGATGCACATGACCCTGTGATGGTCGGCTGCGACCAGCTAAAAGGTCTGTAAATCTATTATCTAATACACAGACAAGATGACAGCTCTCTAGTATTAAAACAACATAAACTTGTAAGAAAATTCAATGAAACATGCTAAATTCTAACACAGAAGTGGGATTACAACCCCTCTGATGCCAAACGCTCATAGAAACATGAATTAATGCAAAACAGGCACAGCCTGGAACATAGAAGAAGTGAAAAATTAGCAAATGACAACAAAAGAAGCTTGTATTAGTTGGAAATGAAGACCAGACACTGCAGGTCTCACCCGCCTATCAATTAGCATTTACAAGTGAGGCAAAGGGAATCTCTCTTTCGAGAGAGATGTGTTTCATCCGCTATCAGGTTCTTAGAGGATGCACAAGTACAGCAAAAAATTCCACCTTCCTCCTTATCACTAGGAGAAACTGCCCTTTACTAGTCTTATAAGTAAGTCCCACCATGGTGTATTTACAGCCTCCAGAAGTTGAAACTTACAACATACTAACACTCATCTAACACTCATCAATCCTTTACATCGTGTTTCTGGCTATATATAGAGTTTATTTTACAAAAATATCTGCTAGGCTATGCATGGAGGTGTCTTAATGGATTACCAACCACATTTACATTTAGATATGGGATTCCTGCTACAATATGAACATTTTAATGAGAAAAATGGCTCTATCTATACTTTGGTGTACTCCTTGAACAAGTGGAAGGTTGACTGGATAAACTTCCATAGCTGTCGCATAGTTGAACTGCTCGAGGGTGTCCTTTCTTGTCCTTGACCATGCCATTCCTTAATTGTGGTAGCTGGATCATAATTCGCTTCCTTGCGCACCCAAAACTGGCCCCAAAACACTAATGAATACCCTGGAAACACTTTGAAAACGAACAGGGACCGAGCCAAAACATTGGCTGTCGGATGGCAAGAAGAATAGCCAAGATCTGTTCTTGAGAGGCGATGAGAAGGCGCAATTTGAATATGAGCCGTTAGATTAAAGAAATGGAAGATGGAGGAGAGATCACGATATCGTATCGGTGGAAGGCAAAGGTGGTAGGAGCTTTAACACATGGGTGCAATTCGCGATCAGATCGCATATCGCATATCACAATCGGTAGAAGACACAGGCCATATCGGAGGCAACAGGTCGTGGACGCGATTTGTGATAGCGATTAGATCGCATTGCAACATCGTGTCAGAAGAAGCTAAGAGAACAGATTGAGGCATCGGGCATGGATGCGATTTGCAATCTGATCGCATCGCATAGGGAAAATCAAAGGTAGCACAGTAGAAGGGAGTTCAAGGTTTAAAAAGGATTTTGAATGAAAATAGGGACAACGGGAGGTTAAGAAGGTGTGAAGAAACTGAAGGAGGAACAGCAGAATGACTGCTGTGGGCACCTTTATCAGCACAGCCAATCATCAGTCCTAAAAATTGACCTTCAACCGCTGAAGCTTGTAGTAGAGCTAATAGGTACTACTCGAATCGATCAACACTATTACCTTTTTCTTCTTGATATATCCTTCTACCTTGAGAGTTTGGGGAGTGGTAATTCCTTCCAATGCATTACAAGATATGGTCGGATTCATTTTTTCTTTCTCTGGGGTTGGTTCCTGGTGTATATCCTCCTCTTTTGATGTTTCTTGTTCCTTTTCTTCCTCCCCTTCACAATCTATGTAGAATAATTTCTTCTCAGCACACTTATGACCTTTAGTGTATTTGTTATCACAACTAAAAAAATCATTTTACTCTTTTTTTCCTCCAATTTTTGCGGCTTCAACCTTGTAGGCTGCAGAAGACTAGGAGCAACAACACTTCCATCTTTATAGTTATGAGTGGTAGACTTCCTTGTTGCCATAATTTTTCTTTCAAATTTTCTTTCCACCTTGAATTCCTTCTCCAGTGAATTAGGTTCCCAAAATTTGAACCTCATGTTGGATGTTACCCATGAAGGTCCCTATGAAAACATCAATCTTATGCTCTTCTGGAATATCAGTTACACTGATATTAAATTTTTGGAAGTCCTCAATGTGCTTTGCCATTGAACCCTCTTGTTTGAGATTTATCAACTGCATAAATAAGGTGTTTCTCTTTGTATCCTCATAATGTGCTATCATTTCCTCCATAAAAATTGACCAAGTGACAAGTGGTTTACGAGAAAAAAGTCATCGATACCATAAAAACTTATTAGGTTCTGAATATAAAGATGTAATGTGTACCTTTTTTCTGTGTTACACATCACAGAGATCAAACTATTGCTCCTTTGTAGTATCCATGTAACTGAATCCTTTCCATCATAATTCCTCATATCTATATTTAGAATGTTGTGGTTCTTAAACCCCACATTGGAGTCTCTAAAATCATAATTCATATTCTTTTTGTCCTCATCATGATTTTCATGGATTACCTTATCACCACCGGGAAGTATTTCTTGCAACAACTTTTCCAACCCTTCAAACTTGACATTAATTGCATCCATGTCTACTTTAAAAAGCTCCATGTTGCCTTCTATTTTTTCTTCTAAACCATCCATCTTAGGTTCCAATTCATTTTTGGTTACTCTTTGCGAGAGTGAGATTTGTTTCACTTGGTCTTGTAATTTTGATATATCATATTACATTTCTTCCTCTTCTTCATGCATCATAGTAGAGCTTTCTGGTTGCTTACTAGGTATATCCATTTTTTCTTGAGGCATTTTTGAATCAAACAATGATATTTATGCTTCATTATGCCCTTTTAATGACTTCAAACTGATTTTTCAAACAAAAGTTATACAAAAATTTAAAAAACTACACACATATTTCTTGTTTTGTAGGAGCTCGATATTGAATTTGTTATATCTATGTAATTTCGGATCTCCAAGGTCTAAAATTATGTCTTATAGTATCCCTATGAGTCTTCTTTCCAATCCCATAATTCAGGATGAGATTGGATTCTTCAACAAAGAGTTATGCCCAATCTACCACGATGACTTGATTATAGACTCGTTCAGTAGAGAAAACTCTTATGGAGTGCAAGGTGTCACCCTTTTGACCTTCAGAACTGAAAATGATACAAAAAAAAAAAATTTCATGTAATTTTAGTTCTGTTTTACAAATTTCAAATCTGATGCTCAGAGAGAAAGTTATGACGATTTTCTCTAGGTCACTTGTTTGAGATGGACTTCTAGAGCTTGCAACAACCCTAACTTCCTCAAATAATATCTCCAAAAATATAGCGAACCAAGATCTAAAATTCATACATGAAGTTCACCAATATTTCATCTCGACGTGGTCGAAGTTTCAGCTTCTGAAGCCTCATAGAAACAAAGTTATAGTGAAAATTCCAATATGTCATGTGTGATGAAGCGAAACCCTAGAATCCAAAGCTTTGATACCAAATTTTATGCAACCAACTAACAAAGCTGAAGAAAAGATATATCAACGACTTAAAAACTATCCATTTCAAGGGGGAAACCTCCTTTACGTTACATAAATGAACAATTATTTGATGATCCAAATGACAATACCTCTTTGGTATATATATGAGTCTAAGGGGTCACAATATACTCAGAGCCTACTTAAAAATAATAATGTAAGAGCACAACAATAAAAATAATGGGCTTTTATGGGGACACAACAATACCAACATGGGGGATACATGGGAACAAAATAACAATAGAGGGCTCCAATAACAATAAAAACAATGGGAATACACTAGTATTATAGGTATCTAACACAAATTCTTCAAATTACATCTCATTCCATATAGTTGATCAAAGTCCTTAGCGGAGTTCTCCCTTTCCATATCAAGTAAGTTCGGATTTTATTTATATTTTGATTATCTAATTGATTTCTTTTAACCGATGTAAATTTGAATAAAAATGTATGAAAATTATTTGTAGGATCCAGATTCAGAATCGACTTCAGATCCAGAAAATATTACTCCATATTATTTTAAAAAATGTTGGAAGCTCTTATCAGGAGCATCATAACACAAGTAGTTGGTAGATGAAAATGGAAATCCTCTTAACCCTTCCAAATGGAATGTGGAATATTATAGCTGCAATCCTAGATGAACGATGATAATAATTTTTTGGTATACTGAAATTTGAACAAACCAATTGCATTGTGATGCTTACTAATACAGTTGATATTGTACTAATGACACTAAATATTTTTTTAAATTAGGATTCTAGTGATGATGAACGATCCACCTACCATATTTCGGAGCACCCCACTATAACATCGAATTGAGGGAATGTTTCATTAAGAGAACGACTTCGAGAGGAAGCATAAAAAGAATGGTTGAATCAACCATCTATTGAATTCCCACTACGTCCAGATTCACCAATTAGGAATGTCTAGAGGAATAGTAGTTCTTCATGACAAGTTGGAAATGAAGCCAATCAAATGGAGGTTGGTATGGATGATTACTTATGGGATAAAAATGCCATGGAGGCAATGTTGTTAGATGCATTCCAAAATTATGAGCTGGGGGATGATGCTCATATCACTAATACCTTATTCAAAAGCATGAAATTTATTTCAACCACCCCACAATTTGGACTTGGCGGAAAGTCAAATTCTACTCATCTAGGGACAATTATGTTGTTGTAAAATGCAAAATAAATTTTTGGCACATCAAATGCATGTTCCTCAACAATATTGAGGTAATTGACTTGCATGATCGATCAAGTTCCTTATATTTTGTCACACAACCAAATTTAAAAATGGTTGATTTTATGAATGTTAAATATTGAAATTGTACAATTATATTCCCCACCAACTATGGGATATTCAAAGATAAGGTTCTTTCGAGTGATAATTTCTTGTGAGGTAGCTGCAAAGAGGCAAAGAAGTTGTCAAAAATGTTTTGTTTTGAGTACATATTATATCATGCATATTAGAATTATTGTATTCTATATAGAGGAGAATATGCAAACAAAGATATATGTCAAAAATGTGGGCATGGAAGGTACCGTAATTAAAAAAACAGGTAAATCACATGATCCTCCTCATAATATATTGAGGAACATGCCTATAATGCCAAGGATTCAAAGACACTTTCCTTGCAAATAATTAGCTATGCTTCAGGGATGGTATGTCTCACATAGAATTGATTCATGAGGTATGTGAATACCAGTAGATTCAATAGCCATGAAGCATATAGAGGATAAATGGCCTAAAAAGTTTAAGGATGAAGTGCCAAGTCTATGACTCAACATATCCATGGATAGCGTCAACCCATATTCCCTCCAAAACACCAACTGTTATGTTTGGCCTATAGTAGTGATCAATAACAATACCCCCCAAGGTTTTCCAAAAATAATGAACATATTATGTAGCCTCTCATAGTCCCTAGTAGAAGAGAAGTGAAGAATATCGATGTGTACTTACAACCATTGATAGATGAATTTAAGGAATTATGGGAAGGGATACATATGTATGATGTATCAAGACCCATCACAACAGAGGTGAGTTTTATATTATATGGCATATGTTCTTACACCACACTTGATAATCTAGGTTTAGGAGTTTTCTTTCGTAAATTACATTCTTATTAATTTGTTTAGTAACATATTGTTTCACATATTAATTTAATTCATTGCAATTGTTTCAGATCTTCATGGTCACTAATGTGTCAACCTATATACAATAATTTCATAGGTCTTGTAACAAAAGGGTAGCATGGATGTAAATGTTGTGGACCTTCTCTGAAGGCTAAGTGGTTCGACCACCTACGAAATCAAGTTTATGACTACTGGAGGGTATTCCTCCTAGAAGAACACCCTTACAGAAGAGAAACATCCATTTTAAATGGTAAACCAAATAAAATCCAAAGGCCTGCAATAATTACACCAGCTAAATGGCTTAGACCATATGAGATAGAGAAGGAGAAGGAGTTTGCAGAAATGTGGAGTTTGCAGAAATGTTAGATTCAAATGGGGAGCCTATGTTCAACGATCTAGATTTCTTCGACACCTATGTTGAGAAATTACCCATTGGGATGAAAAAGAAATTTGTGTTTTATGAGCTCTGATATTGGGAGCAACTTAATATTACCCACTTACTAGATCCCATGCATATATTTAAAAATATTTCGTCTTCTTTATGGAGGCACATATCATCGAAATAAAGTGAAACATTGGTTTTTAGAAGAGATATTATTTCTTCAAAAGATAAAAAGAAACATTGGCCAAGACAAGAAACTAGAGGAGAGGTTGGCCCCTCTTGGTCTTTCAAAGAAGGTGATGTCCTTTGGGTTTTTAATAAATATGGTATTTCTTTCTCAAAGGAAGTTATAATGAATGTGAGGGTGCCTTATTTATATGGGTCTTCATTACGACATTGCTTCAATGTGGATGCCCGTTTGTCATGGTTGAAATCACATGACTACTTGAACCTTCTAAGCGTACGTATGTCAAAAACATGATTTTATTATTTTTTGTTTTTATGTAATGGGGTTTTTGATAAAAAAAATTGTTGTATAATGTATTATTTATTTTGCAGTGTCATTACCCACTTCTCGTGTGTGGGTGTGTGAACCATGACTTTCGCTAAGACCTATGACGTGCCATATCTAAATTATATGCATTTGTACGTTGGATCACATCAAAGGAGAATCATATGGCTAGCATTCCATGGTGGCATCAAGATATAGCTGAGATTTTTTGTATGTTTGAAAAGGAATTTCCGAAGAGTTTCATGGACTTGCAGGTTAATCTTCTAATTCACCTAGTAGATGAGGTTGGATTAGTTGGGTTCATTTCTTGTCACTGGATGTTATTCTTAGAGAGGTACATGAAGAAATTGAAAGGTTTTGTTTGACAAAGGGTAAAACCCGAGGGGTCTATGACAGAGGGGTATATATCATATGAGTATTTCTATTATGCTAATGAGTACATCAAGCAGATTGATGTAATTTCCCTAGTTAAAAATCCATGTAATAAAGTTAATAAAGGCGAGATAATAACCAAGGTCATGGAACACATATTCCAAGATGAATGTTGGGAAAAAACATAGTGATGGGGATCACTTGTGATTAATTAATGGCTAAGTAAATTGGAAAATGTAATGGCAACGAATTTGAAAAGGTATGCAGCATTTATTGGAATTTATTTATCAAAATAATGGAAAGGAGGAGGAAAGGGAGGTGAAAGGTCACAGGTTTCATGTTAGGAAGAAAATGAAGGAAAATAATGAAAAATTGAAGAAAATAGTGGTCTCATTAATAAAAAGGCTTCTCGTGATCAATTTGTAGTTTTTTGCTAGTTTAGTTTTGGAGCCCTCATTTTCTACTCTCTCTCTCATACTCTTGGACACTTAAATGTTTCTTGGAGCATTTTTGGAGGAGTGTGGCATACTTGGGATTTGGATCAAGAAGGCAAAGGAAGAGCAGAAAAGCGCAAGAGGACATCGGGATTAACAACTACAACAGGTTTTTCTTGCAGGTACTGAATTACATGTATGATTTCCTTGCTAGTTTGGCATGCATGGCACATGGATGTGGTGTCTTGGTTATAATATTTCATTGGCATGGAGGTTTTCCTAGATTTATAGTGGGTTTTCCTAGCCTTTCTATTTCTTTCATAACCATGGCATAGTGGGTTTTACCTTTCTTTTTTGTTCGGTTCTCATGTTCCTTTGGCTGTGGGTTGAGTTATTAGTTCCTAGAATCATTGGTTGGAAAAATTCTCTAGAAGCCCTATAACATCTTGGATTGAGTTACTAGTTCTAGAAGCCTTGGTTGGAAAAACTCTCTAGAATACCTTGGTGGGTTGAGTTACTAGTCATGGAATCCCTGGTTGGAGAAACTCTTTGGAATCCCGACAACATCTGTGGGTTGAGTTACTAGTCTTGGAATCTATGGTTGGAACAAATGCTCTGGAACCTTGGACAACTTGGATAGAGACCGATCTATTGATGGTTAGTGGTGTTTGACTGAGAGGTGGAATCACTAGTTAAGGGTTGAGGTGGTTTGGCCTCTTGAAGCCTTGGTTTGGTTTTGTTTGATTTGTTCCATGAGATCCCATATTAATGTTTGGAATATGGCATGGGGGTGATTGGCTGAAAGAAAGATTTGTTTCAACCCAATCTATGGTCAGGTGGTTCGTGGAAGTCCCCCACTTGGTTTCATTTCGCATATGTTAATAAGAGTTTGTTTCCTCTTGTATTTGATGGGAAAATGTACTTGTTATTATGTGATTTATATGGTTGTCGTATCCTTGCTATTTTCATGGTTTATATGTTGGTTATGAGAATTATTTATAGCAATTTTGATGTATGGCTCTCATCATGTTTTGCCTAGTAAATGAATGAACAATGAATATGTGACCTAATAGTGGGTAATGAAACTATTGTGATAAGGCATCAATTCTTCCTAATGATTCTCAAATAAGAATTAGACCCCTATGCTCATATATGTTGTTATGATCTTCAGAATGCATATTTGTGACATGTTTGATGAAATGACTGTCATGGCTAATAGGGGTCCAGTCAGTTCATTGATTAAATTTTTGCATCCATACTCATGTTTTGATGTTATTTATAATTCTTGAAGGTTTCATGGAGTTATGGGAAGTGGCCTTATTCCTAACCCTGAAAAAGTGGCACAAAATCTAGGGTTGTTGGCATTGAAGTAGCTGAGAAAGTCCATAGTTGTTGGCTTTCCCTTACGGTGGAAGAGATTATAGGTCCATAGTCACACGCATGGCTTATTAAGGGAGTGAATAGGGTGTTATATGGTGATATTTTCAGTTTATTGAAGGGTTTATCACCTATAAGGGTAGGGTGGATCCTAGAGGTTCTGTAGCATGTGTGGAAGGTCAGTTTGGTTTAGTTCTATCAGTTCCACTTCCTTAACTATACATAGGGAGTTGAGTCACATCATAGTATCCTATTGTCACATGTTTACCCCACTAGACTGAGTAGCTTGGGTAAATGTGGAAGGAGGTAGTTACATAGTGGTATCAAAGCATGGTTCACCCCTTGGATTAGATGAGTGGTGTGTTAGTCATGCATTCACTTCGGTTGCATATATGTGTTCTCTATGCTTATGCTCTATGTACTTGTGTGTATGCATGGTGGTGATCATGGTTGAAATGGCGTTACCATGTGGAAGTGGATGGTGTCTTGTTGGATGTAGTCGTCATGAATGTATGTTGGTTATGAATGTCAGAGCTTATATATTGTTATGCATAGATTGATATGGTTGTAGTTGTCATGCATGAGGTAATGGTATGTGGTTGGTATGATCAGGCATTGATACCTAGATAATGGCTAAAAATTATGATTAATGCATATATGATTATGTTTATACATGTATTATGCTAGTCTAGTTGGTCTTGTAGACAACATATCCTCCCCGAACTATATTGAGGTACGTTGGTTTGCTTATGATTTAGTTAAGCTAACATGATATACCTTGCACGAAGAGAATATCCAAGATGACTAGAAGAATGGTAGACTACAGTTCATAAGGTTCTCCCTACGGATCAGATGAGAAACATGGCGTTGGGCACTCTTCTAGCATAGAAGACACATTGAGAATTTTGAAGGAAGAAATAAGGAGTTACAAAGCAGATAATGATAGGATCATTCAGGAATAAGAGAAATAAGAAGAAGTTAATGTAGTCATACTTCATATCTTTTCAGACTTGTAGAGAAATGGACCACTTCAGATTAGCTATGTGTAGGAGGATAGGACTAGTGGGGCATTTGATAGTATATCTCATGGTCGGCACAGGTTGAATATATATGACACTATCATGGATGAAATATTCTTGGATACACCTGATAGGTGAGGCAATGGATATGGGATTTACTCTAGTTCTGGTATAGATAGGTATCACGGTCGATATTTTTTGGATGAGTTCAAGAAAGAAAATCCACCTACATTTGATGGAGAAATGAAGAACTCACAGGATGTCAAAGCATGGTTGCTTGGTATGAACAAGTTCTTCAGGTTGCATTATTACTCAATGAACATGAAGGACAAAATAGCTACATTTAGTCTTAAAGGAAAAACATACATTTGGTGGGAAGATGTAAAGAATCTTAGAGGCATTCATGAAGAGGAGTTGACTTGGAGTGAGTTTAAGAGACTATTCAAGAAGTACCTATCAGAGAGATACTAAGATGAAGCCAAAGGAATTCTATGAGCTAGAGATGGGATCTATGATTGATGAGGAATACACTAGTAGATTCTTGGAGTTATTGAGGTATGTGCCTTACCTCAAGGAGGAGACTGCCAATATTGATATATTCATTAGTGGGTTTTCATATCATTCAAGGAAAGGATTTAGTTTAATGAGCCTATATCAATGGAGGAGGCCATTCAGAATCTAAATCATCATTATGAGAAATCAAAGCACAAATTTTAAACTAAGATGGACTGGAAAGATAATGCAGAGAACAAAGGAAAATGGGAAAATAAGTGACCAAGGCCTCAGGACACACGTAAAAAAGAGAATGCAACACCACATAAGAAGTTAAATGCATTTGATAGAGGGCAAGAATTTTAGTCTGGGGAGCAGAACAAGGGTGTTGGATAGAAGCCTTTACAATATTGGACATATGGCAAGGATCATCATCTAAGATATTTTCGATAGCATTAGGGTGGTAGACCGAAGATTGACGGTGCATAGGAATCACGTACAGTGGAAGATGTCGGACAGTGTCCCTCGGATTTATGCAACACTGAATAGCAAGAAGGAAGATTACTATGCATATATTATTGAGATGGATGGTAATTTTTGTGATCAAGTCGTTTCTATTTTGATTGACCTTGGATCTAATTATAATTATGTTAACCCTGACTTGGTGTATAAGTGTGGTTTCACTAAAGAAGTTCATGTAGAATCTAGGTTAGTGTAGTTGGCTACAGGTACAAAGAAGAGATTTCATCATTGGATAAGAGATTTCACATTTGAATTGAATGTTATGCCTACCTTAGCACATTTAAATGTATTGTCATTGGATCATATAGTATGCTTTTGGGTATGGAATGGTTGTATCTTCACAGGACTAAGGTGGATTGTTATGACAAAGCTATTGAATGCTTGGATGAAAATGGAGAACAGAGAACCTTACAGGGTAATAAGAAGGAAACATCAATTAGGATGGTGATATATATGTAGGTAAATCATAGTCACAAGAAGGGGTATGTGTTATTCGCAGTGCATATTTCTAGTGATTAAGGTAATTAAGTTGAGGATGCAAATGTCTTGAGTAGGTACCTGGTTTTATAGTAGTTTCAGGATATGTTTCTGGCATAGATTTTAAAGTTGTTGCCTTATAGGGAAGTTAAGTTTTCTATTGAGATAGTACAAGGGGCAGCACCAACATCAAAGGCACCTTACAAGATGAGCACACCAGAGATACTAGAGATGAAGTTACAATTAAAGGAAATACTTGAAAAGGGATACATCAGGCCAAGTGTATCACCTTAGGGTGCACTGATGTTGTTTGTGAAGAAGAAGGATGGTACTCTTAGGTTATGCATTGATTATAGGAAGTTGAAAAAGGTGGCGATTAAGAACTAGTATATGTTTCCAAGTATTGATGACTTGTTTGATTAGTTGAAAGGAGCAACAATATTCTCGAAGATTAATCTGAGATCTGGATAATTTGGTACGCATCAAGTAAGAGGACATTTACAAGACAACTTTTTGGATGAAGTATGGGCATTATGATTTTATTGTATTTCCATTTGGTTTGACTAATGCTCCAACTACTTTCATGTGCTTGATAAATAGTGTGTTTCATCCTTATTTTGATAAGTTTGTTGTTGTATTAATTGATGACATATTGGTATATTCTAAAAATGAAGAAGAGCATGCCAAACACTTAGCATCGGGATTGAGATTATTGAGAGAGCATCAGTTAAATGCTAAGCTCAATAAGTGCATTTTATTTTAGATAGAGGTACATTACTTTGGAAATGTTGTTTCCAAGGAGGGTATAGTAGTGGATTCGAAAAAGATAAGGGCTATCATGGAATGGGAACTCCTAGAAATGTGGATGAGGTAAGATCATTAATGGGACTAGCATGTTATATAGGAGGTTCATCAGGAATTTCTCTTAGATTTCATATCATATCACATCATTATAGAGGAAAAGTAGGAAGTTTGAATGTACAAAAGAATGTGTAGCAAGTTTTGAACAATTGAAGCAGTTGTTGATGAATGCTCCAACGTTAAAGATTTCAGATCCAGATAAAGAGTTTGTAGTGTGCATGGGATTTTGCAAGAGGGGGTTTATTGGAGTCCTTATGCAAGAAGGATAGGTGGTATGCTATGAATCAAGTAAATTGAATGAGCATGAGAAGAATTATCCAACACATGATGTTGAGTTGGCAACGGTCATTCATGCATTGAATATGTGGAGGCATTATCTTTCTGGTAGGAGGTTTTTATTTATGAGTGATCATAGTGGGTTGAAATACGTATTTTACCAATCGAATGATGATGCATCTAATATGATAAGGTATCAAATATTCTTAGTGATTCTCAGATAAGTATGAGACCCCTATGCTTAGATATGTTGTTATCACCTATAGATTGCATATTCGTGACATGTTTGATGAAATTCCTGTCATGTCTAGTAGGGGTACCATCAAGTGTTTGTTAAAATATTTACATTTGTATCAAATCCTCAATGTTATTTTTCATTCTTGAAGGTTTCATGGAGTTTTGGGAAGTGGCCTGAGTCCTGGCCTTGAAAAGGAGCCATAGAATCCAGGGTTGAAAGCTCAGAACTAGCTGAAAAGGACCCTAGTCGCTTGCATGCCCATGTTGTGAGAGCGATTGGAGGGCCCCAGTTGCACGCATGCCCATTTCATGGGAGCGACTGAGGCTCTAGAGTAGTGAAGTGTCAAGTTGTCTTAAGGGTTAAGCACTTAGAAGGGTTGGTTGTTTCCTATAGCTTTCGTGACATGTGCAAAAGGTCAGATTGATTATGTTTGGTTGGTTCCACTTCCTTAACTGTACATGGGGAGTTGAATCAGATTGTAGTAGCTGCTCGTCACATGTTTACCCCAATAGATTGGTTAACTTGAATAAATGTGGGAGGAGGGTGTTACAGAATCAAAGTCCTTTTTGTATGGGGTTCATTAACATAGCACTCATTCACTATCAATCCAAAGCCCCATGGCAAACAAAGGAACACATTTTTTTTTTAAGAAATGGTTAAGGGTTTTGCAATAATAATACTAGATTATGAGCTAGAAGCCTTATAATATCTTTTTGTTCTGCGATAATGTAAATATTCACTAGACCATACAAAATTAGTGCCATCTCTAGGATTTCATTTCTTCCCTATTCTAAATATATACTTTCTTATGAATATACAAAAGATCCCAAGAATCAGAAGGTATTTACGTTACAACATATATCAACAAAATATTTTAACTAAAACCAATAAACCCGTCCTTAGCTTCCCCAATCAACAACGTCCAAAACTAGGCTTGGCATTCCTCTGTGAGTGAAGAGGCTTCTTATCACGAACTACACTAGGAGCAACACCTCCAAGAGAAAGTTGAGCACTGCCAACCATACAATTCCCTAGAGTTGTAACTCGAGTGCTAAGTGCAATAACTTCCTCATGGAAGTCATTCAAAGAAATTTCGAGACTACTCAAAAGTTAGAGGAACTTAGCTTCTAATAATAATTGTTAAGACTAGCATTGTCTCTCATCCATGTCATCCTGTTGTTTCGTAGAAACTTTGGCAACACCTCAACCAAATCAAAAAAATTAAGAAACAAAGAACCAACATCAAGGTTTTCTGGAAGACATTGAGGTTGTTCCATTTAAGAAAACGACCACTGAACCTGACTTGCAAAAGAACTAACAAGCTTAACCCACACCCCAAGACTAGCAAGGTAAGGCTTCCAAAGAATTTTCTGGAGTTCCACATAATCTATTATATAATTGAGACTAAAACACTACCATAAGCCATATTGAGGAAAATTTTCATATCCAACCCAAAATCCTTTAGAGGATGATGAATAGATTGATGATTGAAAGTGCAGGGTGATGAAATTAACTCCAACCCACTTCTCAGAGAAAGAAACTCCATATCCATATTGAATTCCAGTCGCTCCCACCAAATAAGAATTAAATTCTTATGCCTCATTTTGTAGATGAGAAGAAATATTTCGAGACACATAATAAGGTGGAGGGGACACCTAGAGGAAAATTTTAAAGACCGACGTCAGAAATTAATAAATATCTAGATCCCAATACCACTTATCCTTTTATCAAGAGCCATAGACCATTTAGAGTAGGAGGAAAATGTCTCATCTTCACTTTCAACAAATTTCCATATGTGTCAAAATTTTAATGAAAGTGAATACGCCTTGGGAGTCTCATCATGACTATGGTATATAGATGATTTTAAATTTTCGTTGATCCAAATATAATATTCCTTGGCCCAAAAAGAGCCTTTTTTTCCAAAATGTCTGCCATTGAATTCAAATGTCAGCAAACATGGAAAAAATTCCATATGCTTGAATTGAGAGGCAAGTAAGAGAATCCTTTGGAGAATAAGAGGGAAAACAAAGCTCGACTCCATCATAGCCTAGAACACCTAAAGAATTATAATCATTGAATCAATAAAGACTAGAATAATGTTAAAATTTATTTCCAAAGAAGTTTCTAGACCCTTCCATAGAGCAAGAAACTCCATTTCGTGGGAGTGACAGAGGTTCTAGAGCAGTGAAGTGTCAAGTTGTCTCAGGGGTTAATCACTTAGAAGGGTTTGGTTGTATCTTGTAGCTTTTGTGACATGTGAAAAAGGTCAGATTGATTGTGTTGGGTTGGTTCCATTTCCTTAACTGTACAATGGGAGTTGAATCAGATTGTAGAAGCCGCTCATCACATGTTTACCCCAACAGACTGGTTAACTTGAGTAAATGTGGGAGGAGGGTGTTATAGAATGAGAGAAATTTTTGTATGGAGTTCCTTAACATAACACCCATTCACTATCAATCCAAAGCCTCATGGTAAACAAAGGAACATGATTTCTTTTTTTTAAGAAACAGTTAAGGGTTGTGCATTAATAATACTAGAATATGGGCTAGAAGCCTTATAATATCTTTTTTTCTCTGACAATGTAAATATTCACCAAACCATACAAAATTAGTGTCATCTCTAGGATTTCATTTCTTCCCTTTTTCTTCCCTATTCTAAAATATAACATACATATATATATTAATATATATTATATTAATATATATATTTATGAATATACAGAATATCCCAAGTATCAAAAGGTATTTACATTACAACATATATCAACAAAATATTTTAACTAAAACCAATAAACCCGTCCTTAGTTTCCCCTATCAACATCATCCAAAACTAGGCTTGTCATTCCTCTGTGAGCGAAGAGGCTTCTTTTTATCAGGAACCACACTAGGAGAAACACCTCCAAGAAAAAGTTGAGCACTACTAACCATACAATTCCCTAGAGTTGTAACCCGAGTGCTGAGTACAATAACTTCCTCACGGAATTCATTTAAAGAAATTTCCAGACTACTCAGAAGTCAGAGGAACTTATCTTCTAATAATAGTTGTGAAGACTAGCATCGTCTCTCATCCAAGTCATCCTGTTGTTTCCTAGAAGCTTTCACAACACATCAATGAGACCCAAAATTTAAGAAACAAAGAACCAACATAAAGGCTTTCTGGAAGACAATGAGATTGTTCCATTTCAGGTAAGGACCACAGAACCTGACTTGCAAAAGAACTAACAAGCTTAACCCACACCCCAAGACCAACAAGGTAAGGCTTCCAAACAATTTTCTGGAGTTCCACATAATCTATCATATAGTTGAGACTGAAACACTACCATGAGCCATACTGAGGAAATTTTCATATCCAACCCAAAATCCTCTGGAGAATGATGAATAGGCTGATTATTGAAAGTTTAGGGTGATGAAATTCACTCCAGCCCACTTCTCAAAGAAAGAAACTCCATAGCCATATTGAATTCCAGTCGCTTCGAAAAAATAAGTATTAAATTCTTATGCTTCATTTGCAGAGGAGGGGAAATATTTCGAGACACATAATAAGGTGCATGGGACACCTAGAAGAAAATTTTGAAGACTAATGTCAGAAATTAATAAATATCTATATCCCAATACCGCTTATCCTTTTAACAAGAGTCATAGACCATTTAGAGCAGGAGGAAGATGTCCGATCCCCACTTCGAGACAAATTTCCATAAGTATCGACATTTGAATGAAAGTGAATATGCCTTGGGACTCTCGTCATGACTATGGTATATAAATGATTTTGAAATTTCTTTGATCCAAATATAATCTTCCTTGGCCCAACATGGAGCCTTTATTTTGCAAAATGTTTGCCATTGAATTCAAATGTCTTCAAACATGGAAAAAATTCCATATGGTCGAATTGAGAGGTAAGTAAGAGAATCCTCTAGAGAATAAGAGGGAAAAAAAGCTCGACTCCATCATAGAAATGACCACCTAACAAATTATAATCATTGAATCAATGAAGACTAGAATAAAGTAAAAATTAATTTCGAAATAAGTTTCTAGACCCTTCCATAGAGAAAGAAACTCCACTTGGTTGTTTGTCGCGTGACCAAGACCCCATGCAAATTGTGCCACAATTTTTTCGTTGGGGTTGAATAATGCCCCTCTTACTCTTGCCTCCACC